>CANXYC011209500.1:0-33097 GCA_948193065.1 Aleurites moluccanus
TTTTGAATCCAACATCCAAACCAACAATAATTCATCAAATAATTGACTATTCAATACAAATTTCAACATTAATTACACAAGTAAACCAAGAACCAACCCTTCCCCCAAAACCCTATTTGATTTCGGTCAAAAAGGAAGTCATAAACCATATATTCAATTCACAATTAAACCATCAATTTAACAACTATTTGGCACCAATTCCATCATCAATTATTCAATATAAAACAAGGATCACAATTTCCTCAAAACCATAAGCATGGTTCGGTCACCAAACCAAAATTCCTAACCAAAATAAAAACCCTCCAAACCTAGGTTCTAACCATCATTTGATCATCAAGAATTACTAAACAAACCAGAAAATTTAAACCTTTACCTTGGATTCTTGAAGTGGCCAAAGCAAACTCCCCAAACAAATCCCCAAATTCTGAATTTCTAGCTTAAAAGAAGGAATGGAGAAGTTATAATCTTTATTATACTCAAAACTTGAACAAAAAATGCTTCAAACCCTTTTGATCCTTCTTGGCCGAACCAAAAATAGAGGAGGAAGAAGGCTTTTGTCTTTGGTGGTTAGGTGTTCATGGTTCTTGAACCAGAATTTACAAAATGTAGAATTTGAGTGAACAAGTTAGTGGGTTGGTGAACTATAGATATAATCCAATGCTCCCATTTCCATAATAACTCTTTGCACCCTAACATGCATCCTTTAGATTTTGGATGCACCAATACTCCATTTCATAGGATCCTAGTTACACAAATATTCATTAAATCCCTCTCCATCACTTCCTTTTGCATCAATGTCCTACAATTTTCCAACTAACTCCCTCTCATTCACTTTCTTATACAATCAAGTCCTATATTTTTTTTTCCTAACCTAATTAAACTATTTTATTTTATCTATTCACTTATTTACCCTAAATTTATTTTCCCCAAATCATTATTTATAATAAATTACACATATAACACACATTTTAAATCATATAGAATAATATTTATCAATCACATATAATTGTATCAAGTAAATCATATAACATGTAATGCAATCAATAACACATAAACACATGAAATAATTAATAGAACACATAAGGCAACCCACCCAGATAAATACTCCTAACTCCAACTAGGGTTTATGTGCTAGGGTTAGAGTTTTCAACTAGGGCTTCACCTAGGATATTACAGTCTCCTTGGACATATTATGGAAAAAGATGGCATTTAAATGGATCCACAGAAAGTGGAAACTGTAGCTAATTGGCCATGACCTATCAATGTAACAGAAGTGCGGAGTTTCTTAGGTATAGCTGGTTACTACAAGCAGTTTGTTAAAGATTTTTCAAGAATTGCAGCTCCAATAACTAAACTAACCAGAAAGCAAGAAAGATTTATGTGGACTGGTGAATGTGAGAAGAGCTTCCAAACTTTGAAATCGTGTCTTACATCGGCACCAGTGCTAGCATTGCCAATAGAAAATGACAAATTCATAGTATATTGTGATACTTCGAGGGTCAGACTTAATTGTGTTTTGATGCAGGATAAAAGGGTAATTGCTTATGCTTCTCGTCAATTTAAGAAACATGAGTTAAATTATCCTACACACGACTTAGAGATGGCTGCAGTTGTATTTGCCTTAATGATTTAGAGGCATTACTTATATGGGGAGAAATGTGAGATCTACATAGATCATAAAAGTTTATAGTATATTATGTAGCAAAAAGACTTGAACCTTCGACAGTGAAGATGGGTTGATCTGTTGAAGGATTATGATTGCCAGATATTGTATCACCCAAGTAAAGCTAATATTTTAGCAGATGCATTAAGTATGAAATCTATGGGGAGTTTAGCTCACATTACAGTTGCAAGGAGACTAATAATCAGAGAAGTGAAAAAGTTACTTGATATTGGAGTCCAGTTTGAATTGGGGACCCAAGATCGAAACCAAGCTGTAATAGCCCAGTTCCATATAAAGTCGACTTTGATTGATGAAATTAAAACGGCACAAGACAGAGATTCTCAGCTATTGAAGTTAAAAGAAGATGTTCGAATTGGGAAAGCCCCAGAATTCACTGTTGATAATGGGGTACTGAAATGTGGGAATGTCTATGTGTGCCAAATGTAGATGGGCTTAAAAAGCGAATTATGAAGGAGATGCATTATGCATTATATAGTGTTCATCCTGGAATAACATCCTGGAATAACGAAGATGTATAATGATATAAAGAAGCATTATTGGTGGTCCAATATGAAGAGGGATGTAGCTCAATTTGTCTCCACTTGTTTAGCCTGTCAACAAGTTAAATTTGAATATCAGAAGCCATCAGGGCTATTACAGGAGATAGAACTGCCAGAGTGAAAATGAGATCAGGTAACCATAGACTTTATTGTTGGTTTACCTAGAACTTCACGAGGATATGACTCTATATGGGTAATAATTAATCGACTGACTAAGACAACTCACTTCCTATAAGTGAAAACCAGTTACACAGCTGCTCAGTATGCCCAGTTATATGTTGACAAGATAGTACATCTTTATGGCATACCTTTAACTATTATTTTAGATAGAGAGACTCAATTTACTGCATGATTCTGGCTAAAGTTTCAAGAGGCACTAGGTACTCAATTGCACTTTAGCACAACCTTTCATCCACAAATAAATGGGCAATCATAACGTATAATTCAGACATTGGAAGATATGTTTCGTTTGTGTATACTGGACTTTAAAGGGAATTGGGATCAATACTTGCCCTTGATTGAATTTTTCTACAACAATAGCTACCATTCGACTATTGGCATGGCCCTATATGAAGCATTAGATGGTAAGAAATGCAGATCTCATGTGTGTTGGGTGGAACCAGGGGAAAAACAGTTAGAAGATCCTAAATTAATCAAAGAAACTATGGAGAAGATCCCCATTATTCATGAAAGAATGAAGATAGCTTTTAGTTGATAAAAGAGTTATGTAGACCCGAAGAGAAAAGATGTTCATTTTGCTATAGGTGATCATGTGTTCTTGAAGATTTCACCTATGAGAGGTGTAATGAGATTTGGCAAGAAAGGGAAGTTATCACCTAAATATGTCAGGCCATTTGAGATATTAGAGAAAGTCAGTAATGTATCTTATCGGTTAGCACTCCCACCTAACCTGAGTCACGTTCATCCAATGTTTTATATTTTCATGCTGTATAAATATGTGTATGATCCATCACATATCCCCAAACCACAAGCCATTGAAGTTCATGAAGACTTAACTTATGAAGAGACACCGGTGAAGATAATAGATCAACAAGTTAGGCAATTGCGTAATAAAGAGATTCCAATGGTTAAAGTGTTATGGAAGAACCAGACGATCTATGAATGTACCTGGAAAAGTGAGCAGGACATGAAAACAAGATATCCATTCTTATTCCAGTGACGAGGTACGTATAATTTAAAATTTTGAGAATGAATTTTATTGAAGGAGGGTAAAGTGTAACTCCCTCTAATTTCATTTATATAACCTTGAATATATGTTGTTTAAGCATAAATAAAGTTAGTTTAGATATTAAAACATCATACTTGGGCAATTTGACAAATCGCTAAAAATCGACTTGATGGATAGGCAAGCACGTCGATGTTTCGATTAATGAACGGGTTCGAAATTTTAAATTTTTAATATCACCATTAGACTCATAAGCTGGAGAAATATAACAAATATTATTTTAAAATTGAAATGGGATAAAAAGATAAATAGTTAAAAGTTTCGGGTTAAAAATGCGAATATGAGAATTATCGAAGGGGAAAATCGAATTAACTGAAAGTTAATTCATATAAATTCTATCTAATTCTTCATAAAATGGAAAACTATCCTCCTTCCACCATTAAAGGTAGCCAAGTCTCCTCCTTCTCCACAACTTCACCAATTTCATCTAAACTTCAAGTAAAATCGATAGAAAACTTGATTAAACTTCTGATTAAGCTAGGTTCCATCGAAAATTTCAAGAAATTCAAGTTAGAAATTGATGAAACTCCAAACCTAGATTTCGGCCACTTGAAGAATTCAGGTGAGGATGATATTTTCTTCATTCTTTTGATTCATTTAAGCTATATAAATGATTATAAACATGATTAGATCGATAGATTTCAAGATTTGACCGAAATTGAAGGAAACTTGAAATTTAGTTTATGTTTAAATTGGATTTTCTATATAGGTTTTCATAATTCTAATTAATGTTTAAATATGTTAGTTAGCATCTATTTAAGGCTAAATATGTAGTAAAATTGATTGTAGAATTGAAGAAAAACGAATAACACTGATTGCTTTTGCTTGTTATAGGCAAATCAGTGTTTTATCGCGTAAACAATCGAATCTTCGATTTTAGTGAGTTATACGTATATTATTATGCATGTTTAAATATTTCTTTGATCAATTTGAATTCATTTAAATTCCTGCAAGTTTTTGGCCAAAATGTTTCATTTGAGTTTTCTTTAAATTTTCTTTGAATTCAAGTTCTTGTTATGTTGTTTATTGATGTACATAAATCTTGTTTGATAATGCCTTTGTGTTTGTTGTCATTGGGGCTTGAATTGTGAACTTTGGCTTTTGATCAATATATCCCAAAACTATATTTATTTAGTCCTAAAGTGGTGCACACCAAGTGCTCGACGAAATGCCCTTTGTTAATTTCTTTAAGAATCCAATTGTTACCAAATTTGCTAAAATGGGTGATTTGGTTTGTCACCGGTGTAAATGTGTCTTCTTGACATATTTTGAACTTATATCCTAAATGACTTTTTTGGCATTTTGCCTATACTATAATGTTCCTTTGTTAATGATAATGATCCTATATGTGTTTACTTGCCTAAACAGCTCAAATGAGTTAAAATTACAAAAATTGAACCTTATTGATTTTCTTGCCTATTGGTATTTTATTTGTTATCTTTATCATATTCTAATGTTTGTATGACAGAGTTACCTTATTGATGGGGTAGTGAGTAAATACCATCAGTATTGTGCACAATGAAATTCCAGTGATACCCTAGCTGGGAAGGGTTATGGTCCTGGCCATAGGGTCTGATCCACCTTATACTATTTACATGTTATATTGATAATGATTTATATTTGATGACCCAGTATCTGTTATATATACATGGTTATTATTTCTCCCAGTATCTATACATCTGTATTTGATATCTATAAACCATTTTCCTTGATTTAGTCATTTGGTGTGCTATCCATGAGCCAATTATTAATATTTTATTTGTTGTTTCCTACTTAGGTTAATGTATGATAATATATATATTGACTCACTGAGTATGAAAATACTCACCTTTTTAGTGGTTTTATCTTTTCAAGTCAGAAATATAGCTGGTCCAAGATTTTTTCGTCAGTGGATCCAGTTGTGTTATAATAATGTAAATATTGAACTTGTATATTCCTTGTATATATTTTAGATGCTTCATGGATATGTAAATTATTGGAATGATTATACAGAGTATGAACTGTAATATTATTAGTTACTAATATATAATGTAAATGAGATGTGTTGAGATTAAATGTGATCACAGATTATGTCAGATAGACTGATTATATGGATATAGATATGTTATAGCAGGTGATATTTACAGGTTATAAAAAGGTTTTACGGGTGTCGGTAGTCTTATATTATTCCTATATCCTAAGACTGTCATGTTCCAAATTAGGATGTGACAAATAAGAAAATAAAAATGAATAAAAAATTCTTAATTGTCAAAATGGAGATTTAGATGAAAAAATTTGGTCAAAATATACTGTCAGCCATAATTAGCCTTCTGCTATTGCGCTATTTCTTATTAAATTAAGCTCAAATCAAATCTAAAATTAAACATCTATAATGATTCATTTTTTTTTTAAATTTTAACTTTTTTACACGGTGAAACTGACGCATAAACTTGGGATACAAAGATTCAACCAAGTATGTTGGAAGTCATTTATAATTTGAGATATTGCACATGGCTCATGTTCAGATTTCTTATTGTAAAAACAAAATGCAGGCACCCAACAGCTGCTGATGAAGTGGACGCAGCAGTCAATATATCTTGCGGAAGCCCTTCTTTTGCTCTAATAATTTGTCCCATGGAGGCACACATTCTTTAATAGTCTGAAGCTGCCCAACAGCTGCTGATGAAGCCTTCAAGTTGATGCTGCAGTCAATATCTTGCGGTAGCCCTTGTTGTGCTCTAATAATTTGTCCCATGGAGGCACACACTCTTTAATAGTCTGATGGTCCAAAAACTTAGCAAACCAAATATTAAGCAGAGGCATGGTCTGTGCATCAATCAGATTCACATCAGCTATTTCCTCAACTATTCGAGCCCAGATTCCGATCCAGCCAGCAGCGATGTCCACAAAACTTATTGTTTCACCTCCAAAGAACTGCTTCCCTTCAAGACCACTCTCCAGAGTCTTGAGATGCTCTCGAGCTTCTTCTGCTGCCTTCTCTTTCTCCTCTTCTTCTGCTGCAAAGGCTCGCATAATTGGTGGCACACACTAGAATAGATTATTGATATAAAGTAAATGTTTGGTAGTATATAGTGAGACAAAAATTGAATAAAATAAAACAAGAATCAATAAAGTGTAAATTCAGAATAGAACAGCGTACAGACCTTATCATCTGCAAATTTGGCCCAGAAACGGGCTTTGGCCTTATCATAGGGATCTTGTGGAAGAAGGGGACTTTCCTTCCACACCTCATCAATGTATTCGATGATAACCAAAGATTCTGCCAAGGGTTTACCTTGATGTACAAGGACAGGAATTTTTTTATGAACAGGGTTATATTGCAGCAGCAGGGGACTCTTGTTTGTTAGATCCTCTTCGATATAATCGTATTGTATCCCTTTCAATTCCAAAGCCCACTTCACTCTGAGGGCAAAAGGACTTGCCCAGTATCCTAACAAAGTCACACCTCCTGCCATTCTTTTTTTTTTTTTTTGGCCAGACAAAGGTCTTTGTTATGCAATTTAAATAAAGTCCGTCCAGTCATAACTCACAAATCAATAGTTGCGTAAATGATTTGTTATTAAATGTGGCCACAATTTAACCGTTGATTAACAACTTGGACCAGTATAGATTTGAAGGTCTAAATGACATAGACAACAGAATATTCCTCTGAAATATCAAGGACTGTCTACTATACTGTGCCTTTCTTAAAATCATTGAAGTAGTGTTCTTAACCCAGCCCATAATTACTGGCATTAAAATGAATTTTTTTTACTAGAAATTTGAAAATGCTATGTACAACCTGGAAGCGATTCCTTGATAACACAGGTAGTTGGTTGGATTATTTCTTTTTTCCTTTACTTCCCCAACGGGGGATTTCATTCTCCAACACTCATTAAATACAATTGGACTGGATTTCTTTTTTCTCTTTTTTGGCCAAGTTATTACTTGGACATTTACTTTGACTGAATTGAATCTTGGCTTCTCTCTTTCTTACCACAAGCTTAACTGATCTTTACTCTCTCTTGGGTTTAGGATCAGTTCTCTTCAGATTTGTCCATCGTCCAGCTTCGATTAGGCTTAAGTGCAACCCACTTCAATCTTCCAAGTGGAACCTTTTTGCTACCCTTTCCTGGTAAATTGCTCACTAGGGTCATCTTCAAGTACAATGTCTTAGGCTACCTTCATGGTTGAATTGCTACTTGGACCTTTTATCTTCCACAGCCCTCCATGACCTTTTTATGAGCTGTCGAACCATATTAGTTCTGATAGCTGGATTATTTCTTTTTCCCTTGCTTTCCCGATGTGGAATTTCAACATAGTGGCAACCTGGGTTATATCATTCCTTAACAACACAGGCAGTGGCAAACTGGGTTTGTTAAGTGCAACGACAATCTCATGTTTCAATCTACGATCATATTAGTTAAAAGGGAGAAGAGAACATAACAAGCACAATGTCCATCACAGGTTCTCAAGATATTCAACTGGTGTCTTTGGATAGCAAACATGCATACAATAATTTCATTGATTGCAACATTCACTCCTATTTTTAAAGAAAATGCCCCATTAAGACGGACACAGAATAGACCAACTCATTATTGGTTAAACGAGAGAGTTGATCCGGACTAAATTCCTCTTATGCACACCTCAATATATTAGCATAGCCAGCAACCAGATGCCAATAATAATGTCAAAAGAGGATTATGTCTCCAATTCCTGCTATAATCTCAATAAGAGAAGCATGAGACTTTAGATTTTAGAATCACTTTAAGGATGATAATGCTAGTTCAACATTTCTTGAGATCCGATCATGTATAGGTTCCTGCATGAAGAAAAGAAATTATGTCATTTAATGTCATTTTACAAGTACTAAGGAACTAAATTATATTGCATCATTTCAGAACATAACAAGGTGTCTTTGATAGAGAATATACCTCTGTCAACGGCATCTCAAATTTTGATTTAGTTATTGTCTCGTACAAGAAAATATATCTATCATCCAAAGAGGGGAAAAATCAGTGCTAACTGATATGAAAAATATGATAAATTATTCCTTAAAGGCATAAAATTGGTATGCGGAAGTTGTCACTTTGTAGGGAGTCCATTTCAACAAAGCATTACCAGGAATAACAAATAAAATTTCTGGAAAAGACCATTGAGGTTCTAGGGCATTTTACTAGGACCTCTCCATATCATCCATAAAACCTCGATCGTTTATTCATTGCTCAACAAAAGAATATTGACATAAAAATAAATTACCTCCATGCTAGCTCACAAACAAGTTCTTTAGGAGCATCAGGTAGGACCTAAAAATTGAATCAGCAAAAGAGATTTAGCATACAAGTGAAGATGCAGAAAAAATGGAATGTATCTAATTGGACTTCTTAGGTTCACTTACCTCATCTTTGTATGGATCACAGTGATCCCTGAACCACAACCGCAAGAACTCCTAAAATAAAAAATTTAGTATGAAGAAATTCATGTATCATCAGTGATCCAGCTACCACAAAATAAAACCACCTACTGCGATGAACCCAAACACCATCATAAGCAGGAGGATATAGCTACATCGATGCATCAGCAAATATACAAGAGAGGCGAAAAGGCAAACTTAAACCAAATAATGCACCTTATCAACGTTTTCAGGCTCAAGACCATTCTGAAAGCGTTCTTCATAAGAATGGGCAATCCAGTATCTGCTTGAGTCAGGTGTATGCACCTAATGTTGAATGAAAGACACTAGCACTCATGAGTCATAATGACATTAATTGGTCTACGTGGCATGGTGTAAGAGTGATTATATGTGCATGCATATGTATGTGACATGAGAGAAAGAAAGAGCCAGAAGAATAAATCATCATACTGGAAAAAAAAATGTCAAACCTCATCAATCAATAGAACTGAACCATCTGAGCCCTTTCCAAATTCATATTTCGTGTCTACTAATATCAAACCATGCTCTAAAGCCACACACTGCAATCCAAAGGAATGATGCATCTAGTTAAACTGACTGTCATTAACCAATCATAATTCAAAAGTATACATTTTATGGAAACAGAAATCCTCCTTGGAAATAGAATATCTGTGTATATAAAAAGTCTAATTGCTGAGGACCATTATGCTTTCATCTGAGTCATGAACCATGGCCACAAGAACTTGTGAAGAAAAAAGTCACCTGTCCATACTCAAATAAGCTCAATGCTTTCCTGCAGACTTCATCAAAATCAGCTTGAGTCATTAGCCCACGCTCAATTATCTGATAGGCAAATGAAGCAGATGAGACAAAGAAACGAACTGAGCAAAAGAACAATATTCAGTTAAAGTATACGCCAGCCATAAGGCAGAAACACAGGATACAGATGAGTTTATTTATTCATTACAGAGAATATAACTCGACTCAACTTAACTCAACTAAGCTTTAATCCCAAAATTAAAAGAGTTCGGCTATATTGATTATTTGTTTCCGCTCTGCACAATTTAGAGAGAATATAATGTAGAAAAAGCTTTTCAAGCCTATTTGCCCTACATTTCAAAGTTCAAATTGGAATATATGAACAAACCTCGCTTGGAGTTACAGGAACATCGTGATCTGCACCCTTGGTTGTAGGAGTGAGTACATTTACAGCTAGTTTTTGGTTTTTTACCAAGCCTATAACAGTGTATTATATCAGTCCATAGCATTTAATGGTCAAGATTTTTAAGGGGAAAGAAAACAATGAGTAATGGGTATCACACCGTCTGGAAGGGCATTGCCACAGTAATTTCGGATACCATTTTTGTAGACTGTCCATAGTGATGTATCAGTACTTCCAGTCATGTACCCTCTAACTACAAATTAAAAGTAAGATCAATTGAAGAACTGAACCACAAAAAGAATTCCACAAGAAGCATGTTCAAAAGCCAGTAACAGCGAGAAAACTGAAACCCTGTACTTGAAAACTCACTAACAAATTCAATAGGAAAAACAGAACATTTCTTTGCAATAGTAACATTTTTATCAGGAGCAGACACAACTGCATTCTGAGTTATGTGTTGAGTTTTCTTGAACCACCATAGACTTGTCTCATTTAAAACCTGAGAGCAAGATAATTACAATTAGTTTTTTTACCATATATTTGGACAATATTCACGTTCAATCAATCATCAATACTCCCTCCAAGGAGGAAATCAATAGAACAAAACATGAAAAGACCTGGCCTTTGAAGGGAATACAAGCGAGAATTCTATCAAATGCACTCTGCCAATCAGTTGTGACCAAAACAAGATAATCCCCACCATCATATATATCCCTTACCTACAAAATCAAGCTGCTAACAATTTATAAACAAATATATGCAACAAAATAAAACCTCAAAAAGAAAAATCATAAACGCCAAATTTTTGAATAAGAATGATTATTACTTGCAACCAACGCAGAAAGCCAAATAAACAATATATGTGTGTGTGTTTAGTGAATAAAAAGGTTTAAACCCAGTTAATCGAAAACCAAAGGTACCTTGCCTCTGGTTTTGGATTTAAGGGTAGGAACAGTCACATGAAGATTTGTCTCAGAGAGACAATTAGACAATGAGCCTTTAATGGAGCCAAGGACATCCTCTTTGCGGCTACTGTTGATTAGAGCATCAACTGACAATTTTTGTAGATGGGGATGATTCTGTGTTGACATTACTGAGATTCTCGGGTATCTCTTCAATTTTGATTTGGATTTTGGTTCAAAAGAAGAAATTGAAGGGAAACTCGAATTAGGTATTGACAGATTGGTGTTATTGAAAAGGGCTTTTGGAGGGCTTAAGGTTCTATTACACTGAGACATGTTTTCGCTGTTTTCTTGAAGCCACTATCAGCTTCTCTATTCGTCGTGGTTTCTTTCACATGGAATTTATATACTATGGAGAGGAGTTTGGGTTGGAATTGGGTATTTGGGTTAGACCCGAACTTTGGAAAAGCCGTAGCCTCATAAAGCGGAGTCGTCGGTTATTAGATACAGATAATAAAAAACAAATACTTTCGACTAAAACTCCAACCCCCAAGGGACCCCTCTGGTCCTCTCTGCACCTTTGCGAGCTATTCAATAATAAAAATTTGATTTTTTTATTTTATTTTCTTGATTATGTAACTCTTTTACTCATATATTGAACTTTGAATCTGAAATTTCTAAGGTTTACAATATCGATCCATTTCCATGTTATGTTAATATCAGTTTCTACGTTTCTGTAACGAACCAACGATTTGTGTTTGTGTATAGATATGTAATATGTGACCGCTTTTGGGGTACCAGTTTTGCCTCTGAATTCGAAGGACATTTTGGCTCATAAGGTTTGTTCTTTGCCCTAATTTTTCTTTTTCCATTCTCGTATTCTAGATTACTTGGAGTTTAATTTAGGAATAATGAACGGATTGGCGCTTCAATTGGTGTTACCTTTGATTCCTGATATTGCTCAAAAGTCATTGGTGGAAGAGTTAAGTTTCTTCTTGTGGCAAAAAACGAATATGATCTTTTTCTTTTTCTTTGTAAATGGGAGCTTTGTTAAGTGAATTTTGATTTGGGTTTATTTTCATTTTGATTGTAGGATCGGAAACTCGAGAGTGTTACAAAAATATAAAATTTTTGTTAATTTCTGTTCCTAGTTCCATGTACTGTTAATTCAATAATATCATCTATATGATGAGGAAGAAGAGGAAAGGAAGTGGAACTGAAGGTTGTGAAGATGTAGAAGATGAATTAACACCTAGCCCTGATATGAAATCATCAAATCTCAGGTCTCATTATTCTCTTGAAGATTACAGTAGGCTAAAGAAGAAGTGTAAAGAAGATGCAGGGAGTGAAACTGTTAGTTCTTGCAAAAGTAGGCTTGCAGGCATTGCTACTGCCCCACCTTTTGGTGCCTCATCATCCTTGGTATCACCCGGAAGAGGTCTCAAAAGGAAGATAGGGTGCATAGATACTGCTACCCAGACAGGTAGAAAGAATAAGATGGAGGATGACTATATTTCTGGTGCCACTATTGGACGTGGTAAATTTGGATCGGTTTGGTTGTGTAGGTCTAAGGTAACTGGAGTAGAATTTGCTTGTAAGACTTTGCAGAAAGGTGAGGAGACAGTCCATAGGGAGGTGGAGATAATGCAGCACTTGTCTGGCCATCCTGGGGTTGTGACATTGCATGCTGTCTATGAGGAATCAGAATGTTTTCATCTTGTGATGGAATTATGCTCCGGGGGACGTTTGATTGACCAGATGGTTGAGGAGGGTCACTATTCGGAGCAACATGTTGCTAATATATTGAAAGATGTGATGTCAGTTATCAAGTATTGCCATGATATGGGAGTTGTGCACAGAGATATAAAACCAGAGAACATACTTCTTATGAGCTCAGGGAAGATAAAGCTTGCAGATTTTGGCCTGGCCATGAGAATTTCAAATGGTAAGTATCTTACATCTACTTTTGGTAATATTCTATTTGCTATCTATCACCTTTTTAAATTGTGTTCTCTTTACAACTTACCCTCAGAATGTTTAAGCACTGAGTTAAAGTGGAAAAATTTGATATGTACATCCAGGAAGTTGATAGGACAAATAACCAAAGTATGCACATCAGGCAATGCAAGAGGGCAGGGATGACTTGGTGTCTCAAGTATATTCAGTGTTAGATGAAATATGATGTCTTTGGCAAGTACTGTCTTTAGGAAATAAGTATGTTGAATTGTTGGAGATAGTATTATCTTTCATCTTTTTTTTTTCTTCATTAGTTGAGTTTAAACTCATGAATGTTTGTTTATGAAAACTGCTATTGAGAAATGAGAACCATTTTGTGTAGCTCCAATTATGGGTTTTGGTTACAAAGAGAAGCTAAATGATTTTTCTTCCGCTTCTGTTTAGCTCCTTATTCCATATCAAACCATGGAAAGACCTTGTTCGTCACATGTTATTTTAAATCTGGTAGTAACTAGAGAACATATCATAGCCAGTATTTGGTTGTTTTCTACCATCTCATTGGTACTAAGGGATACTCTGATATGATGTTAGTAAACTTCCAGAATATGATGCATTCAATGTGTAGAATTTATTCCTTTGTAGGACGCTCTTTAAACTAAATAGTCACCTTCTAAAATTTTGTTAATTTTGTTTCTTGTTTTTATTGAAATTCAGAGTTATCTTCTAAAAAGTTGTTTCCTTTTTTATATTTTTTTAATTATTTCCAAATGGAATTTTTGGGATATCAAATATGTTTGAATACTGCTTTAGAAATTTTTATATTCCAAGTAAAATTCTGACTCCATTTTAAGTATCAATTTGTGTGTATTCTCAAATCCTTGTGCTACGTAATGATGAAATGCAGGTCAGACATTATCTGGTTTGGCTGGAAGTCCAGCATATGTTGCCCCAGAAGTTCTATCAGGAAATTATTCTGAGAAGGTTGATATATGGAGTGCTGGTGTCCTCCTACATGCTCTCTTGGTAGGTGTTCTTCCATTTCAAGGGGACTCCTTAGAAGCTGTTTTTGAGGCAATCAAGAATGCGAAGCTTGATTTCCACACAGGGATATGGGAGTCAGTATCTAAGCCTGCTCGTGATCTAGTTTCAAGAATGTTGACAAGGGATTTTTCAGCTAGGATAACTGCAGATGAAGTGCTACGTAAGTTTCTGATGCTTGAAATTTCTAGAATATTCTAGATCACGTCTTTTTCTTCCTTGGACTAGGATTATATGACCTGATATGTTACTGTGCATGCTTCAGTGGCTTGTGAAATATTGTGAAAATACAACGTTTTTTCCCACTCATCCTTCACTTAAAGGTGGTGATTTTTCACTTAAAGTTGATAATTAACTCCTTTTTCACTTTATATAAGTTATGGCCTTGTTCGTTCTCTTGCTTACCATTCCTTTCAAATAGTATTAACTACTGCATTCTGGATTTCTTTTCTTTTCTTTTCTTGGACTTGCTGACTTAATTCTAGACTCACTTGTAAGTTCACCAGATAGATTGAATGTTCTCAATAAATTGATAGTTGAGTTGGTGTTTATTCAGGGCATCCATGGATATTATTCTACACCGAGCATACAATAAAAACGCTGTCTATTAAGTCAAAATTGAAGAATCAAATTGGACCAACTTCCTGCCAACCTGCCAGTGCAATTATACCAGAGATACATGGAAACAAAGTAGAGAGCGGCTCTCTTACCAAGGATTCAAATCATGATTCATCATCCAATAGTTCGAGCAGCGAGTCAGAAGAGCAAGATGAATGTGGTTTGGTGGATGCATTGACAGTGGCAATTTCGCATGTGAAGATTTCAGAGCCAAAGAGGAGCAGACTGTGCGGTCCCACAGGCCCAATAGAACAGCAGCATTCATCTAACCAGACAGCTAAAAATCTCTGTAGAGCATTTTGATTCTGACACCGCTAACAAGATTATCTCCACTATTTTTGGAAGCTGGGGATTAAAACTAACATACCCTGGTGCAATTTTCAGTGGGCCAAGATAGTACAGATGAATAACTATATCTCTTCAATGTGGTGTTATTTCCCTGGATGAATATAACTGCAATGGTTGTTGTATTCACAATATAACCTAATAATGATTCTAGCATGATGAGCTGAGAAAATTGATGTACAGCATCTGGAAATAGAATATTAGCAAGCAATTTTATGATTTATTTTTTAATTGCACCTGTTGAATCATCGTGCATGGGAGGGCTGTTTTCAGTGCTTCACAAAGTCAGTTGAATGTAAGACTGCAAAATTATTCTATAAATTGTTTGTTGACTTGTATTATGATAAAAAACATGAAGGGTTGAAATTTCTAAGCTTTGCAGGGGCAATGACGTCGAGTTGTCCCGCAGTTGATAGCCTTGGGATTGGAAGTTATCCCTGTTTTCTCTTTGCATCAAGTATATGATACAAGTATTTATACGGGTATGATTGCTGGATTTTTCTAGGGTTCCACGGCCAATGATGGATCGACACAGAAAGCTTATAAAAAAAATAGTTCCCTCCGCACTGTTTTCAAATAATGTTCGCTGAACTTTGCCCAGTTCTATGAACTTATAAATGCATGCTGATAATTTTTCAAAATTTCCGTTTTTCTTATTTACTCCGAAACCATTGTCAACAGTTAGCATTTGAACTCTTAACCGTCAGTTACAGCAGCAGCACCTTAAAATTTATCAATTCATTGAGAAGTCAATCTTTAGCAAGCTATCAAAGTAAGGGGAGCTCTAAGTGTTAAATGCAACCAGATAATAAGCCCTGAATCCGATATTTCTTCATACAGTACATAGAGGATATGAAGATAAGATATTAACATTGACCAAAACACAATTAACACAGTTGTTTATTAGTTTATTTTAATATTAAATCCACCTCAATCTGGAGATCAGCTGCTCAGAAGAGTTCTTTATATAACCCAAAGAGCTTAGAAAAATCCATTTACTTCATTTCAGATCTAATAAAATATGAATTTAGAAAAATGAAGCTGAATATCTCTGTTTCCCTTTAGAAATGCATAAAGGGAAAGGACCAAACAGATGGCACCAGAAATTCATATGCCTTGGCATGGCCAGAAGCCCTTCCAGACTCGGCCAAGTTCATTCATGGCTTGACCTTTGTCTCAGACAAATACTATTATTATGTAAATTTGGGGCGTGGATTGTGTGCTATGACCCCATTCGTTGGTTGATCTATAAAGAATGAGTGCCTGAAGCTAACAAAATGGGTACTGTTCCAGTGGGGAGAGCTAAGGTCTAAAATGGGTTCATGGCTACAACATCTGATGGATGCTAACTTTGGTGAGGTTAAAATAGGACTTGAAGAAGGGGATCGTTCTTACTGCTTCGAATAGGCGGTTGTGACGAGGCACAAACAGGGAAGTATGGGGAAAGAAAAGAAGCTTCAGGTTTTTGATCTGTTGAGGTGAAATGCAAATAGATTTGTGGTATGGACCCAGCAGGTAAAGGAAAAGAGGCAAATGAAAAATGGGAATCAATTATTAGGTTGACATTGCTTATTAGAAGGGGTTCAAGATCATTTAAGAATACTACAGCAGTAATTCATATAATTGCAAGTGTGTGCGCAAAGGTGGAGGGCTGCATATTTAAGGTTGCTCAATCTGAGGATCTAAGTTTCTGTGACCAGGTTTGTGGCCTCTACTGGCATTTCTCTCTTTATTACCTAATTATTACAGTTTAGCAACCATATGATATTTAAAGGGGAAGGAGCTGCTAGGGTTCAAATCCTGAACTTCCTATACTATGAAACAAACACTCTGGTCTCCAAAACGCTTATATTAACCAAAAAGCAAAGGACCTGACTAACAAAATATGGATGGTTAGAGCTTGCCGGTATCGGCCAATATGCACATCAATGGATGGCAGACCAATCGGGAATTATACATCAAGGTACGTGGTGGGAAGCTGTCAGGCAAAAACGAATGCTCCTTTCCTCAACATGACCTGGAGAGCTTCAACTTCTACAAAGATGGGCAGTCGGGTCACAATGAAACCCATTTTTCAGTGTGGGCAAGAACTGTTCTCAACCAAGTTGAAACAAGGAAGCTGGAAGATGCCATTAAGAGTTCCATTACCAACCCACCCACAATCTTATTCAACAGCCTGCGCATGCTAACATATTTGTTCCTTTTCCATTTTACAAATTCTTAGTGCACAATTGTATTAGTCAAACCTAATTGCACTAAATGAATATGCTTTGTTTATACACTAAAAAACCGAGATTAGGCATAGTAACAATCTTTCTTTGCTGCACTAGTTTGATACAGAAGATACAGACTTTAACTATGACACAACAAATGCCAATGATGAATAAAGAAAGCTAATTATAAGATTTTACAATGGATCCTGCATTACAACTCCCAAATCCCGATCCATCCATGATATAGCCATTGATCAAGGCATTTTTCAGTGCCCGACAGACCTCATCTTCTGGATACTTTGGACCACAGATAGACCACCATGAAACAAAAGAGCGCAAAAAGAACCACATGGACAACATGGTTTCCACCATTCTTAATGATGCTCTTGTTCAATTTCCTTATGTTATTCTTCACACCTGCTTGAGCTTTTATAACGGTCATTTGCTGTTATGTCAACAAAATTGAGCTGTCAGATAGCAGTTGCAGCAATTTGTAGTAAGAAACAGAGGCAACATACTACTAGCGGATATACTATTTTCATTGGATCTTCAGAACCAAAATCCTAACTATTATTGATATAACATAAGGAAAACAAAATTCCTGATATCACGCAAGAAAAACAATCAGCAAACTCACTTTCAGTTTTTCTCTAGAAAAATGACTGACTTGCTTTGAACTTATTGTAAAAACAGCTCAAAAACAGACACATATAGAGAGAGCTCTGGGAGCGCTAGTGGCTAGTGAGGGTGCCTAGAGTCAATCATATTTCACTAGCTAAACCAGCCCCCCACTCAAAACAAATAAGTAATAAAGATTTCATTTCTTCCATTAATTCTTTGTCTTCATTCCATTTTTTAATTTAAAGTTCTAACAGGAAAGGTGTAAATTCCTATCCTTGAATTGAATTTCTAATAAATTTACTTTCAAATGGCCTAAATGGAGAAATATTAAAGTTAGCAAAGATAAAGATTAAAGATGAAGTATGCAGTTAAATGCAAAAATATGCTATCTTAAAGTTATTTAATCTTTCCTTCACTAGGAAGAGTCAAATGCTTCTTCTATTCTTTTCTTTGGCGCAGCTGGGCCATAGGAGATGGAAGCAAATATGAGAAAGTCCTTAGAAGTTTGAGAGGCTACAATGATAGCTAGACATAAACTATAATGTTATTAAGAGTTAGTTAAACAACATCGATATTTCTAGAGAAAGAAGAAGGTGGGGGTGGGGTGGGGGGAGATTGGGGTTGGCGCTACTAGCTCTCTCCCTAATCTGTCCACAATGGTAAGGATGCAAATGAAGGAAACTTCTTTCTAGAGTTGAATTTGTAACCTCCACTCTAGATAAAAGGTGTGGCTGTCTGGGACACACCTCTTATGCTAAAGGTCAGGGCCTTATGGTAAACACAATTGAGAAATATCAAAGTTAGCAAAGATTAAAGACAAATCATATAATGAAACATGCAAATATGATTTTCTTTTATTTTTCTCAAATTTCTCAAATCATAGACATTCATATCCGTTGATGGGTTTTGCACCTTTTCTTATTAAGAAAATTTTTATTTAAAAAAAATATATAATTAATTTTTTATCTTTTAACAAAAAAAAAAAGAATGGATCCAGTTGACTCAAAAAATAAAAATTCATGGATTAATTTGGCCCTAAAACTAATTTAGGATTTGAATGGACCAATAATCAAATCTCAAGGATTAATTTGATCCCAAATTAATTTTGTACTTAATTAAACTCAAATAAAAAAAGTTTAAGGGTTAATTTGAGCTTTAATCCTTAGTGATTCAAGAAGAAATACCACTACACTGCAATGATAATACAGAGCAATCTAAAACCGAAAAAGAAAATAAAATTCAATTAAACTAAAGTACATAAAACAGCAAAACACAATTAAGAAAGGACATGCCAACAGGAATTATACCAGCTTATCCAAGAAATCCTTCTGGAACTTTGCTTCTGAACCTATCTCTTGAGCAACCTGCAGCATATACTTGCATAAGATATAACAAAACAAAATCTAAAGAAAATGTGAAACATATCAGTAATGATATTGATAGCATTAGACAAGGGAAAAAAGCATTCACCAATATGGAGTGCCAAAAATCAAAGCATGCAAATAATAAGAAGCAAAGACAAATCTGTAAAAATGTAACATACAGCTATAAAGTTCACAAAGAAAATTTTGGTATTTTTAGTCATTGGAGACACGGCTTCAGGAAAAGATTTATACATGGTTCACTATTTTTTTTTTCTTTAAAAAGTTATGCATTGCATCTCTCTTAAGGGTTTCCAAGCAACGGCCTCAATATAAGTAGATAATATAACATAATTTACAGTCCCGTCCCTAACATACACACATTAAAATCTTATTCATGAAAAAATGCAAAAGAAAAATGACGATGTAATGATAATATTACTGTAAAGATTATGACACAAACAACCAGCAGCCAGTAGTTAATCATATTCACATCATTCATTCTTCCTCCTTCCAGGATACATTTATAGCAATTAATCACCAAACATCGCTTTTCTCTAACTCTAATTAGAAACGGATAAACTAAAACTAGAAGAAAAAAATCCAAGTTAACCCACTTCTATCCAGTTAATATTGTGATTAGCAGAAAATTCCCATAAATATTGCAACATATTTACATATATAAAAAAAAACTCACATTTCTTAATTGCTTAACTTGGCTATGGAGGCCGGCTATCTCGTCATCAAAGTCAGCATGCATCGGATCAATCCGTAATTGTATTTCATCGGAGCTCGCCACGGGTCTCGTGCTTAATCCATCCCTGCATAAATTTAAACACATAAAAATTACGATACATATTATCCAGAATCGGCTATAATAACAAATCAAAAACAAATGAATCCGAAACCCTAAACCGACGATCAAGAAATGGCAATTGTACCTTGATCTATAAAGAGCAGCGCCGCCATAGAGGGAACCACCTCGGCTCGAACTGGCGGCCATCGAAGAGAATTTTGAGCTGTTAAATCGAAATCAAAACAGACCGAAACTCAGAAATTGACAATTTTTTTGAAATTATAGGAGAAGAAATTCTCCGTTTGTTTTTCTTAATGATCGGACGGTTCCAGAAATTCTCATTATAAGACATATATTAATCGATATTTAAAGAGGGTAGCTATTTTTTACACTTGGAAGATAGTAATTGGTTTAATATACGTATCTTTAAAATTAGCTCTGTTTTGTGTACATGCCGCCAAAGTTTGTTCCGTTTAAACATAAAGGAATTTAAAGCGGTTAAGATTATCCGTTAGTTTGACGTTACTATTAGCTTTTTTTTATTTTCATTAATAATTATTAGTTATTAGATAATTATTAAATAATTAAAATATAACTGTTTATAAAAATTTTAATTTAAAATTTAAAAAAAAATTAAGTAAAAAAATAAATTATTTTTTAAAAATAATATTTAAATAAAATAAATAAATATTAATATTTATTTTTAATGATTATTAAATATATTAATAGTTAACAGCTAATAATAATTTTATCAAACACTTATTTTCTCCGTTTCAAAATAAATATCTTAGTTGTAAAATATATAAATATTAAAAAAAAATTGATTATTTTAACTTTTATTTTATCCTTATTAAGTTCAACAATCTCCTTTATTATTTTAATATCTCTCTTCTAATTAAATACAATCATTTTTTTATTTTTTTAAAAGATAATAAATATTTTTTATTTTTTTAAATTTACATTAATTATATAAAATCAAATATATAAACGTATTATTGAAATATTAAGATAAAATATAATTTAAATAAAGAAATATGATAATTAAATTGGAACATATAAAAAAGAAAACAAAAACATTTATTTTAGAACGAATGAAGTATTTGATAATAATTACCAAAATAGAAGTTGTTTAAAAGGAAATACTACTAATTACTTGGGGTTGATTTGGATGAATAATTGAGAATTTTAATTTAATAGTTAATGATTTAATAATTTTTTTAACGAGTATTGTAAAAGTATGAATTAAGAAATAGTGATTCATATGAAATTAAATTAGTAAATAGAGAATGCTTAGACTCAAAATCCTTTATTAAGAGTCTGTTTGGATGCACAATCTAAAATTTAAATTGTTATTTTAATTCACACGCGTCAATAATTGAGTTTTTTTCAGTGTTTGAATGACCAAACAATTGCCATTTCAAATCGTTCAAATCGGCAAAATCCAAAAGCTACGCAGAGTTGCTATTGTCGATTTCTCTCAATCTGCGTTTGTGCTTCTATTATTTTTTCAGACAAAAACACCCTTGAACAACTTGGGTGGTCTACTTCTTCGAACGACTTCGCACAAATCCATTAGCTTCATCAAAAAACAACCTTAACAATCACCATCCTCTTTGACTATTTGAGCCTCTGACGCTTCGGGTTTAGATTTTTGAACTTCTTACTTTGATGATTCTTCAGTAAAATAATGTTGATTGTGAATTTAAAAGGAAAAATTTGTATAAGCTGAAACTGTTTTGCGGGGTGAAATATTTGTATAGGAATCTATAAGACCATTAATTTTAGCCTCAAATGACGGCATCCACTATTGTGTTTGATAAAAACCAATTTTCTTTAACCACTAATCTCAAACATAAAAATTTCTTAGATCAGATATAAATGATTTTTTAAAGTTGTCTAATTCAGTGGAAATCAAGAGTAAAATTCTTAATAGTATTGTGAAATTTGGTAGTATGATGCTTAAGCAGGTCTAGGATATGAAGCTCATAAGGTTTTTACTGAACATTGTTATGGCTTTATTTTAAAGCTAGTCATTTTGGGTATTTTTAATGATATATTTTCATTTTGTATGATTGATTGAATTTATATACATGTTTGATGTTATCTTTGAGTTTGGTTACTGATTTCTTGACAATGGCAGAATAAGGTGTTAGCATGTACCTGTAGTTATTTTTTAGAATTCCATTTTAAGTATTATATACTGATAATTTCACTTATTTAAATGGGTAACTATTTTTTATGTTCTAAGCTCATGATATAAGAAAATTCCAGTCCTTTTGATAATAACAACAAGAATTGCTTAGTATGATTTATATGAAATTATTCTTTTGTTATCTCTTTAAGTTCTCCAACTATAGGACTTGGGATATCCTGCTATCCTTTATTTAAATACTGGGGTATTTTTTGTGCATGGTAAGAAATTTGAATATTTATTGTGTTAAATTCATTGGATAAGCAATTGATTTATGAGGTATTCTAGTTATAGTTGGAACAACCTTGCATTAATGTGAATGGAATTGACCAACTACCTGCTAAAACTCATAGGAAACTATGCCCACTTTTTTTGTAATCCAGATGTAGTTTGTTTGAACTGTGGTATTCTTGGAGGCATTTATGGAGAGCATGCTAAAACTGATGGGTGCATGTAAAACTATAGCACTTGCTTGGCTAAAGGACCGTTACATCTGATTTATCATCAGATGTTTGATGCTTTTGATGGGATAGTAAAGGATGTGGAAGCAATTATTTACATGGATCTTCTCTTATAAAATCTTAGAATGAGATCCTATTATTGTCATCTCTTAAATTTTTATTTTAGGTTTCTATATAGAACATATCTAACTAAGCCACAAATGTATTTGCCATGTCATATTTAATTAAAGTATCATAATGTATAGAACTTTATAAATTATAACCTTGGCTAGAAATAAAGAATTCATGATTATAAGATTAAAACATAGTACATAATTTAAGACACGTGTCTTTAAAAAAATTAGGAAAAAAATAGAGATTATAAAATTAAAAAAAAAATTAAAAAACACTCTAATTTATCTCTTGATTTGTTTAATATATGTTTTAGCCAATATGATTCATTCTTTTCTCCCTTTTTTTCTCCTTAACATTTTATACCCTATTGGAATTAATTCTCATATATGTTAGAGTTCATAATTGAACCCTTAATAGATTATATTAATAAATAAGGTGTTATAAGCTATGTTAATAAAGAAGTTGTCACCATAACAGCTATATTAATGACAGCATAAATTCAGTTGATCTGAATGCTACAAATACAAGTAACACTGGAAACAAATGTAGTTCCCAAAGCATGAAAGTAAGATGGAATGATGCTTTGACCCTTATATTCATTGAGATATGTATAGAAGTTGTGGAAAAGAATCTTCGTCCAACTACATATTTCAGTAGGGTTGGATGGAAATTTATAGTAGACAAATTTAAGGAAAAAATAGGGAAGGAGTTCAGAGAGGATAAATTAAAGAATCATTGGGATTTATGTAAGAGGGAATGGGTATTATATAACAACTTAATGCATAAAGAAACTGGTATAGGTTTTGATCAGTCCACCGGGCATATAAAAGCTTTGGATGAGTGGTGGGAGAGAAAGATAGCGGTAAGATTTCATACTTATTTGAATACTTAGTATTTATTTTTATATTAGGAATATTATATGTTGCTTGGAATTTTTTTTCCAGGAAAAAGCAGAATATGCAAAGTTTCGAGGGAAGAGTATTAAGAAGTATTGGAGGTATTATGATCGGCTATTTCGAGATGCTGTCGCTTCTGGTGATCGTGTGTTCTCACCTAATACTATCGGTAATATAAGGGAAGAACGTGGTTCGAACCATCATGATGATTCATCGAATAATGATGTAGACTATACAAGAGATGCTTTGAACCTTGATGACGTTGAACAAGAGATTCTTGCGACTGTAACTAGGCCTGAAGTGCTATTTCTGACAGTGGAAACAAATAAGAGAAAACGAACTGAGGGAAAGAAATCTTCGGCTGCATTAATTCAAGAGCAACTTCAGCAAGTAATTAAAGCAATTGGAAGTCAATGCACTGCTTCCTCTCACCCACCTCCAACTATTCCTACTATTGAAGATTGCCATGCTGTTATGTTAACTATCTCAGGATTGGAGGAAGGGAGCTTCCTTTGGATGGCAACAACCTCATTATTTATAAGGAAGGAAGCGAGACAATGTTTCATAGCTCAACGCACACCTGAACTTAAGCTGAAATGGTTAAAGTTTCAGACTGCCGGAGAAGCTCGTGCCTTAGAGGCGATGCACCTATCTTTCATTGGTTGACTGATATATTGATGTTTTATTGTACAAGTATGCACAATGCACCATGATTATTAATTTGATTTTTTTATAATAAAAGATTGCAGATAAGTTTTATCTCGTTGATGCGGGTTACCCCAACACAAAAGGTTATCTTGCACCTTTCAAGGGGGATGATCTGCAGTATCATTTCCAAGAGTTTGGGATGCGGAATGGATCAACTTCTCGTCCTCCAACAAATATGAAAGAAAAATTCAACTATCGACATTCGCAATTAAGGAATATTATTGATAGAACATTTCGAGTATGGAAGGCAAGATTTCACATTTTGAAGGACTTTCTGTCACGACCCGGTTTCCCAAGCCGCGACGGTCCTAGGGCACTGGAAATGCCAATGGCGACCGGCACTCGTAGAACTCAGTATCATTACACAATCTATAAACCTCAATTAATTATTTATTTATTAATTACCATTCATTATGTAGTTCTATACTCATTCTGTTAACCTGTCAAACATTCTGCAGTTGGCTGTATTATTCACATATCACATCATAATCCATCATATCACTCATAATATAATTATCATTATATCATTCACAATATTAATCTCCTAATTAACCCATACATACCCATGGAGCAGCTAAATAAAGAAACCTCAAGTATAATTACATAAATCCAGATTTATACAAGATAAACTGCAGCAGAAATCCAAGGAAGACAGATGTCGGGATTCTGCAACTTACTCCTTTCCTGAAATGGGGTAAACAAACAAAAAGTGAGTATGAAAGATACTCAGTGAATTTACATGCATATCAATAAATAATAGGTATAATTAAATAATGGTTTCAGTCAAAGAAATAACAGAATACAAGATGGCTGTCAAGGTACAGTGAACCAAAGAAATATCATATATAAACTCGGTTACATATGGAAAGGCAGATAATAAGACGGACTATATGAAAAGAAATCATACAGTCACCAGACAAATCAAATATCGATGGACCATATAGGTCACCAGTATCATATCAATCAATATCACTGGACCATATAGGTCACCAGTATCATATAAGCATAAGACTGATCAGGCCCTATGGCCAAGACTATAACCCTTCCTAGCTAGGGTACAAATATACAATGTGCACAAGGTCGACAATATTTCCCCACTCCCCTGTTAAATCGGAAGTTCTGCCAAACCATATTAGGGTCAATAGCAAGGGATACCATAAGCAACAATGGTATCCAGATATCAATCAATCAATAATAATATGCTCGGTATCCATCAATCAATATTCAATGAACTCAATTACAATATCAAAGGTAATATACAATTTACAAAAAAAATCAAGTGTGATAATAAGATAAAGCAAGGAACAAGAGTAGGTTCGGTGGCCGAAACCAACAGGTCAATTGGCATACTATTATCGCCAACGACAATGGTATTCAATTGGTAGGCTTATGGCATGCAAACCACTAAGCCAATGACAAATAAACTAGGCAAATTATCAAACACAAGGTAACATACAATGACAAGCCAATAGGTTAGGGTTCGAAGCAAAATTGGCTTGTCGGTTCAATACAATAACAAGGTACATTATTTCACAACGCAAGGGCATCAAAAGTAAGATTAAAAAACATTAAATTAGGGTTAAATTGGCAAGGAAAAACCAAGGGAAATCAAACAAAAGCATAGGCAAACTTAGGGCACAATGGTTCGGCCAACTAGGGTTTTTGCACAAATGAATTCAATTCAACAATTTAATCAATAATTCAAGTAATTTGATGCAATGTAAACTCACCTATGCCTTCCAAAGGCCAATGCAATAGCTAATTCCACCAATTTCACTAAAATCCCCAATTTGAGCAAACTTTGAAAACTCAATTCCTTCAATCTACAATTCCACATCAAATTAACCATCAATTAGTTGTTCATTCATATCTAATTGAACACTTCTAACATCAATTTTCCATTCCTAACTCTAATTCAACATATCATCCATTACAACTTCAATTTCAACATTCAAATTGCAATTACTTCAAAATTTGGATAATCTAATGTAATTAAACTAATTACCCATTCAATTCAACCTAAATAATCACTAAAACATTAATCAAATCAAACAAAACAATAACTTACCCAAAACCTCCTCAATGGCCGAATTCCTCTAAGTGTATAGCCTTCTAATCCTTTTCTCCTCACCTTAAATTGATGATAGATTTGAGTTAAGCAACCTCAAATTAGTATATTTCCATCAAAATTTCAAGAAAATCTATAAGGAAAAATGAAAACTTGAAATTGGAAGAAAGGAAAATGGTACACGTCCAAGGAAAGAAAATGGAGAAGAAGGTGCTGCAAAATCCCGTGAATTACAGCCCATATAAGACAAAATTGACTGTAAAATTACAACTTAATTCCTCAAGTTTCAATCTTTATATTTTGGTCCTTAAATCTTCTGAAATTTATTCTGAAAGTTCTGTTAAGATTTTGATATCAGTGTGAAAAGGAAATATGCTTATTTTAATTTATTCTTATTTATAAAAATAGTTCTGGAGTCATTTCATAACTCCGACCGACCCATTTCTACTATTCACCTTGAATTACCCTTTATTTACCAAAATGCCATTGTTCATTTTTCAGTGTTCCTAAATGATTTTCACTTCTTTCTTTTTACCAAAATTACACATAAATTATGGTCATATTTTACCCCCAAGACAACTTCAAAAATTCTTCTGTTGATCGGACTGCTAATTTCTCGGTAGTGTCCCGACACCACCAGTTTCTGGAAAAGTGACAAATTTGCTTTCTAACTGTGTTTCTAAAATTATTCCCCATCAATTCAAAACTAATGGACCACATACTAAGAATTTATTCATGCACATGAGTTAGGAATTTATAGGGTATTACAGTTAACTCTATCTCCTGTACTAAACCGGAGAGCTTTTGATGTTCAAACTTCACCTGTTGACAAGATAAACAGGTAGATATACATCGAGCTACATCGCCCTTCATATTCCGCCACCAGTAACGGGCTTTCAAATCATGGTACATTTTTGTCATACTTGGGTGCACTGTATAAGGAGAGTAATGTATCCCTCACATAATCTGCTCCTGAAGCCCTTTCACATTCGGTACACATAACCGCCCTTTACATTTCAACACCCCTCCATCTTTTATGAAATTTGGGCTTTCCCCTCCTGTAACAATTCTCTAATCCTAACTAACTACGGATCGACATTCTGAGAACTTTTAATCTCATCAAGTAACAGTGGTCTCACCTGAAACTGTGCCATTAGAATTGATTGTTTCCCTTTAGTCTCCAAATCAAACTGTAGGCCCATAGCAAATAACTCTCAAAGATCATGTACTAAAGGCCTCTCTGTAGCCGATACACGAGATAAACTTCCCATCGACTTACGGCTCAAAGCATCTGCTACTACATTTGCTCTCCCCGGGTGATAAAATATTTGACAATCATAGTCCTTCAATAGCTCTACCCACTATCTCTGCCGCAGGTTTAACTCTTTCTATTGTAAAAGATACTGGAGACTTTTATGATCAGTGTATCTCTCACATTTCACCCCATAGAAGATAGTGTCTCCATATCTTCAAAGCAAAAATAACTGCTGCTAACTCCAAGTCATGTGTGGGATAGTTCACCTCGTGCTTCTTTAGTTGCCGAGATGCATATGCAATCACCTTTCCATCTTGCATCAATACACATCCCAAACAAATTATGGAAGCATCACAATAAATAGAAAACGTACTAGTCTCAATAGGTAGTGCCAAAACTGGAACACTCATAAGATAGTTCTTCAAAGTCTGAAAACTCGTCTCACAACTATCATCCCACTGGAACTTCACATCTTTCTAGGTTAGCTTCGTTAGGGGAGAAGACAATTTTAGAAAAATCTCTCACAAACCGATGGTAGTATCCTGCCAAACTAAGAAAACTACGCACTTCCGTCACTGAGGTAGGGCGTAGCCAATTTGTGATCGCTTCAACTTTTTACGGGTCGACTTTAATACCGTCCTTCCCAACAACATGGCCCAAAAAGGTCACCTCATTCAACCAGAATTCACATTTAGAAAGCTTTACAAAAAGCTGATTCTCTCTCAAAGTCTGCAGTGTTATTCTGAGGTGTTCCTCATGCTCTTCTCTGCTCTTAGAGTGCACTAAAATATCATCAATAAAGACAATGATGAATCGATCAAGTTAAGGTCGGAATACTCGATTCATCAAATCCATGAAAGCTGCGGGTGTTAACCGAAATGGCAGCACCAAGAACTTATAATGGCCATATCGGGTTTTGAAAGCAGTTTTCTAAATATACTCTGCTTTAATCCGCAACTGGTAATACCTTGATCTCAAATCAATTTTTGAAAAGTAACAAGCTCCCTACAATTGATCAAAGAGATCATCAATCCTCGGTAACGGGTATTTGTTCTTCACGGTCACTTTATTCAACTGTCTGTAATCAATACACATCCGAAGTGACCCATCTTTCTTCTTAACAAATAAAACTAGAGCTCCCCAGGGTGAACTGCTAGGGCGGATAAACCTTTTATCAAGGAGTTCCTACAATTGCATTTTTAGATCCTTTAATTTAGGTGGAGCCATATGTTATAGTGTAATAGAAACTGGATCAGTACCTAGGTATACATCAATCTCAAACTTTATCTCCCTCTCAGGTGGCAATCCTTATAGATCATCTAGAAACACATCCGAAAATTCCTTTACAATAGGAATATCATTCAATACAATTGATGCTTTAGTAGTATCAACTACTACAGCTAAATATGCCTCACATCCCATCTGAATCAATCGGCTCGCCTCAATCACGGATATTAAACTCGATGCACATCTATTTACTTCCCCCTAGAAACTAAAAGTCTCCCGATCTTCAAGTCTGAAATCTATACATTTCATAAAACAGTCAATTACAGCTTTATGGACTGTCAACCAATCCATACCTAGTATAACATCAAATTCAAGCATAGGCAGTTCAATCAAATCAGCATATAATACATGATCACATATAGTCACAACACATTGCTCATATCGAAACCCCACTATGATATTTCCCCCTACGAGTGAAGCAACATCCAACGGTATCGATAATAGTTTCCTATCAAACCCTAATCTCCCAGCATATACAGGTGAAACAAAAGAATGCGTAGCACCCGAGTCAAATAGCACATATGCAATATCAAGCTGTATATAAACCATACCAACAATAGTGTCATGTGAACTGTGAGCCTGTTGTAGGTTCATAGCAAAAACTCTCCCCTGACCTCTGCCAGCAACTGACTAGCTAGATGTCTGACCTGTACCTGATGGTCTTCCCCTACCGGATCCCCCTCTGCCTATCTGAACTGTTGGCTGAGACCCTGTATTGCCTGCCGGCTGTGGAGTCCACATAGGACAATCTCTATAAAAGTGGCCAAACTATCCACACCGGAGACATGCCCCCGATCTCATCCTGCACTCCCCTGTGTGCCTCTTCCCATAATGCCTACAAGTAAGTAGCTCTGAGGTCATCTGTCGAGGCCTACTAGAGCCCTGAGAGTAAACAAGAGTAGTAAATCTTCCTCCCTGCTCTCTATACTGTGGTCTCCCCTACCTCTTAGATGAAACTAAATGTCTTGACCTGGGAGGTAACCGAACTATTTGCTGCTATGAAGATCCCTCCCCAGGTCTCCGAGACTCACCACCTCTACCCCACTTTCTCTGGTCTTTCACAGATCTCTCCTCTCTATACTTAGCTTCCATCTGGGTAGCTTTATCAATAACTTTACCCAGAGAGGTAAATTCCACAGCTAGTAGGGCATTAAACAATGGATCATGTAACCCTTTCCTAAATCTGCCAATCAAGTCTGCCTCAGTCAGGGCATCCTCCTCTCATATTTGCTCAATCGTCTGAACTCCCGTGCATACTCTGGAACACTGAGATTTCCCTGACTCAACTGTTCAAATTTAACAATGTTCCCCGATCGAATCCCTTCAATCAAAAACTCATCCATCAACCGCTGTTTGAACTCAGCCCAGGTCATCGGGTCATCATTATGGATATTCTCATCTATATGTTCATCAAACCATGTAGAAGCATCCTTCTGTAACAACAAACCCATCAGCTCTATTATTCTGGCGTCAGAACATGGCAGCTTCCTAAGACCTTATCCACCTCCTCCATGAAGTCACTAGGATCCGTGCCATATTCCCCTGTATATGTGGGCTACTAAAACCTTCTAAATTCTGACATAGTTACGCTGCCCTCTGGTATAATCCGGCCACCCATCTGTCTCTGATAATCAACTGGTACTGAGGGTGCCTCAGGCTATATTTCAGGCTGAATAGGTGGTGGGGGAGGCTGCTGCATTGGTGCAGGCTGTGTTGCCAAATGTGTCTGTAATATCTGTAACATTTCCCTCCTAAATTCCTGCATTTCCTGCCTCCAGGGTGTATCCCCTGCCACATAAGATTCAGTGTGCCTACGACTCTGAGATGGTTCAGTCGCCTGCACGAAGGCATTAGAGGCAACTTTGCCTCACCACTCAACTCTTGATGATCCCTCTCAATTGTGGGAAAATTCGGTCTTGAGGCGTGCTGAGACATCCTTGCACACTAAAAGAAAACACATAATCAAATCAAAAAGAGTAATTTCATATCGGTACGCAGAATATAAAACAATGATGATGACTATACTTTGACGATATACAAATACCTATGCTCCATGGTACAAGGGTTATATATGCTAACAACATGCTTACAGTATAAAGCAAATAGAACCTTTGGCTCTGAAACCAACTTTGTCATGACCCAAACCAGGGAGCCACGACGGTCTAAGGATACGGGATTTGCCTGTGGCTACCGAAACCTCGATGAAATCCTAATACAAATTAACACACACACACACACACACACATATATATATATATATATCCAATATAGGTTTCATGCCTTTAGATTACATCTAGGTCTAATTCTTATGCTCATTACCTTATTCATACTATTAGTCCATGTTACCTAACATTTCATGCCTAATCTCATACATATACATTATTCCAATATTCTGCCAAAAATTTGGTAGAGTTTCCTCTGTATTTTTAACATGCCAACTTACCATTTATCAATTAAACACTTCCAAATATCATTTCTCAACTCAACTCCATCTTCACATCATCCACTCATCCATATTTCTTAAATCACAACATAAACCATCATCATTATCATACCTGCTTTAATACCAAATCTAAACAGCTACACCATCATACATAAATACATATATATTAACCTGAATACTCATACTTTGGATTACAGTATCATGGAGCTATTAGACAGAATTTGGATCAAAGATTAACTTAGATTAATTACATATATATATCAAAATGTCCACGGCGAAGTAAGAGTAGCCTGTGGAACTCGGATCTCACCGACACCTGAAAAGATTTAAAAAGCATGGGGGTGAGTATAAAATACTCAGTAAGTAGTTATATACAAAAATGCATGAAAATTATATACCATTGAAGTTGAACCGGAACCTGAAATGGTTAGGAGCAGTAATAGTAAGGGATAGAACAAAGAATACCGAAAATATGTGGTAATAAGCGATGAACTATAAGTATAGCATATGAAATATTCAAAATATGATGAACAATAATAACATGTAGTATGAGTGACATCACATATGATATAACAAGTAAATAGGGCCAAATATGTCAAATATGCACAATCGTGCTAACAAGTATATATATGGCGCAATAGCACGAAACAAGTAATTACGTAAGAGTGATCCGCTCTTACGACTAGAGATTATAACTCCCCTCCCTAATAAGGGTCAAATAAGAAACCAGTGTGCACACGGTAGACGAAAAATCCCGCTACACCATCAAAGTAGCCCTGTTATGATATCATATGCAAAAGTCTCATATAATGGGTATAGGTTCACAAATATAGCTCAGTTTTACATATAGCAACTCATTTTCATGTCACAAGTACCATATTGGCATGTTGGTTAAAGTTAAGAAACAGGCCCGCCGAGGCCCAGTTTCGCTAGCGCAAATGGCATGTCAAATTACGGGTCCGTTTTAGGATTTTTGAGGAGTTTATGGTTCTTTACATTATGAACATATTTAGGTGGACTATTTGGTATCAATTTGAAGCTTAGAGATAGGGGAAAGGATTGGGCCAGGTATCGGGTTAAAATACTTTCTAGGTTTCAAATTATATCAGTCGAAAATTTAGGACAGTTAAGGTCAGTTCGGAGGGTCATTTTTGGTGCCAATTGGACATTTCAAATGAAATTAGGGATTTTATGAATCAAATCATTTCAAATGCATATGATATGCCACATGATGCTTAAATGCAATAATTGTATATAAAAACATACTTCCAAAACATAGCTAAGGCACGTAGCTCCTAGCTAGCTCGACGACCCCCTAACTATCGCGGCGACTGCCCGATTAGTCCCTTCCTCGGGAGGCTCGCCTATATATATATATTCTCTCCGTAAGACTTCAAATCATCACACATATACACAATACACATCAAATGCACATATATACTGTAACACCCCAGTTTAAAGGCTTAGGACTTAAGCTTTAAAGGGTATGATGTGAATCTCAAATGGTTAGGAGTGAGCTGTAGTAAGTCAGAATCTTATGATGTAAAAACGAGGCAGTAGATGGCTTCAAACCCAAACAAAGTCTTCTTCAAGGTTTTAGATTACGTTGAGATATAAGATATTGAGGAAGGCAGAAAGTCAATTTGAGGCTTCCTTCATATATAAAATTAGAGCACAAAGAAACGGCAGAATAGGGAGAAAGAGTTTTTAAGAGAAGAAAATAAAGTGCAAGTACTTAAAAATTAAAGAGTTAAAAGGAGAGAGAAAGGACAATAGTTGAAAGGAAAGAAGTGTTCATCAT
>CANXYC011209627.1:0-41638 GCA_948193065.1 Aleurites moluccanus
GATAAAAATTGAACCAAAAGAATGGTAAAATCACTTACTTCTTCAATAGTTCTTTGAAATCTTCCAAGCTTTGATTTATCAACTTTTCTTGATTTTTCTTTGATTCTAAGGTTATAATTGTGTTTAGAATGATGGAATTAACTAGTTTCAATCAAGAAATGAAAGAAAACAACTTGGTTTGATGAAGAACAAGGATGGCCAAAAGTTTGAAAGGAAAAAGAGAAAGCTTGGTATGAAAATGGCTAAGGTTGAAGAAGAGGTGGGAAAAATAACCTAAATATCAAGTTTATGATCCTATACATTGATTCTATAGTAAAAAAATTATGCAACCTAGCTTACTAACCATTCAATTCTTGATCTTTCCATCCAATGGTTTGATTTAGGTTAACTTAAAATGGTTACCATACACTTGCATACATCATATAAGTCCATATACCTTAGGAAAAGACTATACTACCCCTAGTTCGAATTAGATCCCTTTCCGGTTAACTTTTTTCGGAATTATTTTCTATTGGTTTTATTCTTCCAACAATAATTCATTTGACTATTATACCTCTATTTTCATGTCCTAATATTCTCTTTTACCATCAAATATAATATTAATTTCCACTAAAAACTCAAAGGGTGTGAAATGACCATTTTTGCCCTTAGTTCACCAAAAACCTAATTTTACCCGATTGCTTCCTAACAGCCTTTAAACCTCCTATATTCATACAATCACATCATGAAACATGCACACATGTCAAATTCAAGCATAAACATATAATAAATTGCAATAATCAAGTCAAGTCAAATCAAATGTCCAAGTTTGCCCTTTGTGGTTCAGGTTCTAGGTTTTGACTAAGGTGTTACATTCTACTCCCCTACAAATAAATTCGTCCTCAATTTACTTTAAGGTTATAGGGTAGAATAAAAACCTGACACATGAAATAGGTGGGGATACTTGTATCTCATCTCAACCTAACTCTCCTAAGTACACTCTTCTACACTTCTGCTACGCCACAGTACTTTAACCATTGGAATGCTCTTATTTCGAAGCTGTCTAATCTGATGATCCACAATTTGTACTGATACTTCTTCAAATGACAATGCTTCATCAATCTCAATATCTTGAGGTTGAAGAATATGCGGAAGATGCCAATGGTGACTGGCACCCGTAGAATCCAGTATCACATGCATAATCTATAATCATCAATTTATGAACCATTTTAATTAGTTACCATTCATTCTGTCATTTTGTAATTCTTTCTGTAATCTAGTGCAATTGACTGTAACAGTCATTATAACATGTCATATGATCATCATATACCATAGAATATCATCACATACATATATATATGTTTATATCCTAACTAACCTATACATACCCCATGGAGCAGCTAGATTATGAACACCAAAAATATAGAATTCAAAATATTACATATATCAATAGTGAGTAGAAATCCACTGGATGTCAGAAGATGAGATTCTGTAATCTACTCCTCTCTTGAAATGGTTAAACAAAGAAATGGTGAGTATAAAAAATACTCAGTGAATTTATATGCATCGCAAATCAAATAGGATGGGACAATGATACATAATGATAAAGGAACAATGGAAACAATAAAAATCATGATGGGTTACAGAATCATATCAGTATTTGACAGGAATATCAATGGTCATATCAAATACATGGAATCATATGGTAAGACAGATATAGGACCCTCAAACACATAGACTATGTGTAATCACATAGTCTATCACATATTAAGTAAGTATAAGAATGATCAGGTCTTATGGATGGGACCAATAACCCTTCCCAGCTAGGGCATCAATATCAATGTGCACATTGCCGACAGTATGTAGCCACTATCCTGTCGGAGCGGCAGCTCTGTCAAACCACATTTAGGTCAATACAAGTGAATATCATATCAATAGACACCATTATTCAAAAATGGTATCATCAATAACAGTAAGCTCAATATCTTCAAATCAAATGGCATTGCAATATACGATATATAATCAATGATAAGTGGTATGGTAAACAACAAAGATTGGCTCGACAAAGGAAAATGGTAGGCCAATTGGCATGCCAATGTCGCTGGCGATGATAGAATTCAAATGGTAGGCCTATGGAATACTAAGCAATAGGCCAAGGCAAAAATAACTAGGCATTTTATCAAACACTTGGTGGGCACAAAATGGCAAGCCAATAGGTTAGGGTTGGAAGCAAATTTAGCATGCCCAATTCAACCAACACAAGTTCACATTGGCAACAACACAATATAATACAAATAAACAAAATTAAACAACATAAAAGGGATCAAAATGGCATAGGAATTCAAAAGAAAAATCAAAGAAAACCAAAGGGATGAAGAGTGCAACATGGTTCGGCCAAATGGGTGCTTTCACAAATGGTTTCCAATTTTAATTCCAATACATTAGGTATATTAAATGATGCATATAGGACTCGCCTAATGCTTCCAAATACTTTGGAAAATTGATTTTCACTCAATTACTTCAAATGAGGCAAAAAGCACAACTTGTGCAAACTTGATTTTCTACACCAAAATAATCATCAATTAGTTATCCAATGGCCTCCAATTAGCATATTCTAACATCAATTAACATAGACTAACTCTAATTAATCAAGCTCATTCAAATAACTTCAAACAAGCTAGGCAAATTAGGCATTTCTATCCAAATGCATCAATTGATGCAATCTAACATAAAACCCATCAAATTCAATGTCTAAATCATATGAATGAAACATTAAACCAAGAAAAACACATCCTTACCTTGGATTGAAAAAGTGATTGAAACCCTTAAGCTCTTAATCCTTGGTTTCCTTTAGTTTTTCAAGCAAATCAATGGTGGAGATAGGTAGAACTAGGCTTGAACTCCATTTTTCTATGATTTTTCTTAAGGAAATTTGGTGAGAATTGATGAAGAAATGGATGGGAAAGAAAGATGAATGGTTCGGCCTATGAAGAAGAATGAAGAAGAAGATGAGAAATTGTTCTAAGTGTTGGCTTATATACAAAAATCAATTGGCAAATTACATTTTAGTCCTTAAGTTTTCAAGTAATTATACTTTGACCCCAACTTCTTTTGTAATTTATTCTAACAATTTTGTCAGGATTTAGATTTCAAAGTGGGGAATTAATAGGCTTATTTTAATTTATACTTATTTATAAAAATAGTTTCAGAGTCATTCTGAAATTCAGACAGACTCATTTTCACTATTCAGCTTAAAGTTTCATTTATTTACGGTTTTGTCATTGGTTACTTTTTCAGTGTTCCTAAATGTTTTTCACTTCTTTCTTTTTACCAAAATTACACATGCATTCAGGTGATGTTTTACCCCCCAATCAGAATCAGAAATTTTTCTATTGACCAGACATCTAATTTATCGACAGTGTTCCCGACACCGAAGATTTCTGGAAAAGTAATTTGTTCACTTTCTAACTGTGTCTCTAAAATTATTTCTCATCATTTCAATACTTTTAAACCACATACTGAGAATTAATTCATGCATATAAATTATGACTTTCTAGGGTATTATATTCTACCCCCCTTCAAATAAATTTGTCCTCAAATTTAAATGAAATGCGTATCTCATTGCTGGAACAGTAATGGATATCTGCCTTTCATCTCCTGCTCGCTCTCCCAAGTGCACTTCTCCATCGACTGGTTTCTCCAAAGCATTTTAACCATAGGGATCTCCTTATTCCGCAACTATCTGACTTGTTGATCAACTATCTCCACTGGATACTCCTCATACGACAAGTCTTAATTGAGTCCCACATCTTGTACCTCTAATATATGTGATGGATCAGACACATGTTTTCGCAGCATCGAGATGTGGAAAACCGGATGTATGTGGCTTATGTTAGGTGGAAGAGCCAATCTATAGGCCATATTATCTATCTTCTTAAGAATCTCAAATGGATCTATAAACCTTGGTGACAACTTTCCCCTCTTCCCAAATATCATAATACCCCTCATCGGTGAGATCTTAAGGAAGACATGGTCACCAACTGCAAAGTGTACATCTTTCCTCTTCGGATCAGCATAGCTCTTCTGCCTACTGAAGGTAGTCTTCATCCAATCTTTAATCATAGGCACTTTTTCCATGGTCTCTCTAATAAACTCTGCACATCTCCCTTAAGCTTCAGTAGATAAGGATCCCTATCCTAAGCCATTTTAATATCATCAAGCAACAATGACTTCACCCGAAATTGGGTTATTAGAGCCTGGTTCTGATCCTGGGATCCCAAATACAACTCCACTCCCATATCTGCCAAATCCCTCATCTCTCGGATCAAGGGCCTCCTACCAACCATGATATGACCTAAACTACTCATGGACTTCCTGCTTAGTGCATCCGCCACTACATTGGCCTTTCCCGGGTGGTAAAGGATTTCACAATCATAATCCTTAAGTAGCTCCACCCATCTATTCTGCCGAAGATTCAGATCCTTCTGCTGAAATATATACTGTAAACTCTTATGATCAGTATATATCTCACATTTAGACCTATACAAGTAGTGCCTTCAAATCTTCAATGCAAATACTACAACTGCCATCTCTAAATCATATGTCGGATAATTCGCTTCATGCTTCTTTAACTGACGAGAAGCATAAGCAATCACTCTCCTATTCTACATCAGTACACACCCCAATCCGATTTGAGAAGCATCACAATACACAGTAAATTTCTCTCCCTCTGATGGCAATGCTAACACTGGAGCACTGGTGAGACAAGACTTCAAAGTTTGAAAACTATGCTCACACTCATCAGTCCATAAATAATGCTCCTGTTTTCGCATCAACCTAGTCAATGGAGTTACAATCCTGGAGAAATCCTTCATAAACCTCCTATAATACCCTGCCATACCTAGAAAATTGTGAACCTTAGAAACACTGGTAGGCTGAGGCTAATTCATAACTGCTTCAATCTTCTGAGGATCCACCTTAATACCATCCTTGCATATCACATGCCATAGGAAACACACTTTGGTTTGCCAGAACTGGCATTTAGATAACTTAGCATATAGCTGATACTCTCGAAGTGTCTGCAATACAATCATCAGATGATCCACATGCTCCTTTTCACTCCTAGAATAGATACGTATGTCATCAATGAATACAATGACAAACTTATCCAAAAATGACCCGAACACCCTGTTTATCAGATCCATAAAAGCAGCTGGTACATTGGTCAACCCGAATGGCAACACCAAGAACTCATAATGCCCATATCGGGTCTAGAAAGCAGTCTTAGGTACATCACCCTTCTTAATATTCAACTGGTGATACCAGACCTTAGATCAATCTTCGAAAAATGGCTGGCACCCTGCAGCTGATCAAACAAGTCATCTATCCATGGCAATGGATACTTGTTCTTCACTGTCACCTTATTCAGCTACCTGTAATCTATACACATACTTAAAGAGCCATCATTCTTCTTTACAAATAATACTGGAGCACCCTAAGGAGATCTACTCGGTCTGATGAACCCTCTATCCAATAGCTCCTGTAACTGCACCTTTAATTCCTTCAATTCAACTGGTGCTATTCTACATAGAGGAATGGATATAGGATCAGTGCCTGCATACACCTCAGTCTCAAACTCAATTTCTTTATCTGAGGGCAATCCTGGCAACTCCTCAGGAAACACATTAGGAAACTCTCGAACTACCGGTATCTAATCAAGATCTACAAAATTCTTCTGTACATCTATCACATGAGCCAAATAGGCTGAACAACCTTTCCCAATCATCCTCCTAGCCTAAATAGTAGAAACTAGATTAACTCTGAACTCCCATATATTACCCTGAAACTCAAACTCTAGCTGCCCCTCAGGCTGAAACCTAACCTTCTTCTGATAACAATCAATAACTACCCGATGCCTCGTAAGCCAATCCATACCCAAAATAACATCTAACTTTAACACTGGCAGTTCAATCAAATCAACACACAATATGTTATCATCAATCTCAATCACACAATCAGGATAGAAATAATCCACATCAACACTCTCACCCATCGGGGTAGCAATCACTAAAGGCACATCTAACAATTTCCTTTCCTTATTCAATTTAGGTGCAAAGTGTGGTGACACAAAGAAATGAGTAGCACCAAAATCAAATAAGGCATCTGCAATCTCATTATGAATCAGAATAGTACCTGTGACCATGTTATCTGATCTCTGTGCCTCCTGGTGTTAACTGCAAGTACTCTGCCCTGACCCTGACCTGCCGGGGCCTGACTACCACTTGGAGCCTGTCCTCCTCTGCCTCTGCCTCTGCCTGAAACCTCTCTATCCATATTCTGACTCATTTGTACCGTCGGCTGAGATACCATAGTAGATGGCTACTCACCTCATAATCGACATCTACTAATGAAGTGACTATGTTGCCCGCATTTCAAATAGGCACCCGACTGTAACCGGCACTCCCCTCTATGCCTCCGTCCATAGAACACACAAACAGGCACACCAGGCATCTGTGTTGCTGGTATAGAGGAACCCTATGAATAAGCAAGTGTAGATCGTACCACTGGTGGTCCCTTACTCTGAACTCTCCTCCTCTGACTACTAGCTGAAGATCGCTGACCAAATCGAGACACTAGCTCTGCCTGCCTAGGCAGGGAGCTGCTCTCCCCCTCGTAACTTGAGATCTTGGACCTCCTTTCCTTTTTTGGTCCCTCTTTGTCCTCTCTGTCTTATACTTCTCTTCCATCTGTGTATCCTTATTAATAACTGTCGTCAAGAAAGTGAACTCTATAGCCAACAGAGCATTATGAAGTGCAACATGAAGACCCTTCTTAAACCTGCAGATCAGATCAACCTCAGTAGGTACAATGTGAGTAGCATACCTACTCAGCCTAATGAACTCATTTGCGTACTCCTCTGCTGATCTGTCCCCCTTGCTCCAACTGCTTAAACTATATCAGATTACGGATCTTCACCCCCTTAGTAATAAACTCATCTATTAAACCCTTATGAAACTCAGCCCATGAGGGTGGATGCTCACCATATATCTTGGGCTTCTTCCTCCTCGAAAACCAAGTCCAAGCCTTCCTTTTCAGTAACAATCCCACCAACTCAACAGCTCTCAACTCAGAACAAGGTAGTCTCCTAACTACCTTCTCTACCTCCTCCAGAAAATCTACCAAGTCACTACCTCTGTCGCCCCTGAACTCTGGTAGGTTTAGCTTCAAAAAGCTAAACATGGATACACCGCCCTCCTCAATAACTTTACGGCCTCCCTGTACAGCAGGCTCCCTAGGAACCCCTACTGGCTGCACAGGAGTCGGTGCAACTAGTATTGCCTCTACTGCCACAAGTGGGGGCACTGTTGCTGGAACTGGCGATGATGGCATTCAAATGGTAGGCCTATGGAATACTAAGTAATAGGCCAAGGCAAAAACAACTAGGCATTTTATCAAACACTTGGTGGGCACAAAATGGCAAGCCAATAGGTTAGGGTTGGGTGCAAATTTAGCATGCCCAATTCAACTAACACAAGTTCACGTTGGCAACAACACAATAGAATACAAATATACAAAATTAAACAACATAAAAGGGATCAAAATGGCATAGGAATTCAAAGGAAAAATCAAAGAAAACCAAAGGGATGAATAGTGCAACATGGTTTGGCCAAATGGGTGCTTTCACAAATGGTTTCCAATTTCAATTCCAATGCATTAGGCATGTTAAATGATGCATATAGAACTCACCTAATGCTTCCAAATGCCTTGGAAAATTGATTTCCACTCAATTACTTCAAATGAGGCAAAAGGCACAACTTGTGCAAACTTGATTTTCTACACCAAAATAACCATCAATTAGTTACCTAATGGCCTCCAATTAACATATTCGAACATCAATTAACACAAACTAACTCTAATTAATCAAGCTCATTCAAACAACTTCAAACAAGCTAGGCAAATTAGGCATTTCTATCCAAATACATCAATTGATGCAATTTAACTAAAACCCATCAAATTCAATGTCTAAATCATATTAATGAAGCATTAAACCAAGAAAAACACATCCTTACCTTGGATTGAAGAAGTGGCTGAAACCCTTAAGCCCTTAATCCTTGGTTTCCTTTAGCTTTTCAAGCAAATCAATTGTGGAGATAGGTAGAACTAGGCTTAAACTCCATTTTTTTATGATTTTTCTTAAGGAAATTTAGTGAGAAATGATGAAGAAATGGATGGGAAAGGAAGATGAATGGTTCGGCCTATGAAGAAGAATGAAGAAGAAGATGAGAAATTGTTCTAAGTGTTGGCTTATATACAAAAATCAATTGGAAAATTATATTTTAGTCCTTAAGTTTCCAAGTAATTATACTATGACCCCAACTTCTTCTGTAATTTATTCTGACAATTCTGTCAGGATTTAGATTTCAAAGTGGGGAATTAATAAGCTCATTTTAATTTATACTTATTTATAAAAATAGTTTCAGAGTCATTTTAAAACTTAGACAAACTCATTTTCACTATTCACCTTAAAGTTTCATTTATTTACGGTTTTGCCATTGGTTACTTTTTCAGTGTTCCTTTCACTTCTTTCTTTTTAACAAAATTACACATGCATTCAGGTGATGTTTTACCTCCTAATCAGAATCAGAAATTCTTCTGTTAATCGGACAACTAATTTATCGGCAGTGTTCCCGACACTGATGATTTTCGAAAAAGTAATTTGTTCACTTTCTAACTGTGTCTTTAAAATTATTTCCCATCATTTCAATGCTCTTAAACTACATACTGAGAATTAATTCATGCATATAAGTTATGACGTTCTAGGGTATTACAAAGTATGGGTGGCCTAAAGAGGAGAATAAAGGAAAAACTTGGTTCGGCTTAAGGATATCTCACATGATAGCTCATAAGTTGTGCATAAGTGATTTTAAGGAAATCAAGAATCCTAATAAGAAGCAGGGTAGAATTCCTAGAACATTTATATACGAATTTTAAGAACCACTAGATAAAAGTGGTTTACAAGACTTGGGACATAAATGAAACCACTTTCATGTCAAATGGGCAATGCAATAAATCGAACATTCAAGAGTTCCTAGATAGGTGTTGTGCAAATTAACTTTGCCAGTCCATGTTTCTAGAAACAAGAGTTATTCACTTACCTCGCTAATGTTTAGATCATTGCCCATTTTTGCTATTTCAAAAAGGCAATACAACCAATCTGTTAGACCTTTAGTGTTTTAAAATGCTCATTTTGATAGGTTCAAATAACTAATTATCCAACTAATGTTGTTTGTTTGATTATATGCAAGGTCCCTTTTCAGAATACAACTTTTAGACTTGTAGCGCCTGGTACATACGATGTAGCCCTACTACTAAGTAAACAGTAGCCGCTAAACAGAATTCACAACCTCTATATTTAATTTAAAAGATATAGTAGTTTAAGTATGAAAGTATAGCCCCCGCTACTAAGAATATAGTGCCTGCTACTAAGTAAATCGTAGTCACTACATTTATCTAGAAGGTCCAATAGCCTAAGTTAGAAAGTTAGCCCCAACTACTAAGGTTATAGCACCCACTACAAATAATTCACAGCCGCAAATTTCAAATCCAAAAGATCCAAAAGCTCAAGGGTTTAAGAAGTAGAAGTAATGCCCAGTACATGTAGTAGCGCTTGCTACTGAAAGAGCTCAGAGATATAAAAGCACTTTGAAGAAATTTGATGAATCGTCACATTCGCTAAATGTTATGTAACGCCCGCTACTAAGAGAATTCACTGTCACTACAGTGGAAGTCTATGCCGTGAAGTTTTTCATTCCAAGATGAGCCGCACCCGCTATAAGATAAGTAGCTCCCATTATTAGTTAGTAGTGCTCGCTACTCCTTATGTAGCTGCCGTTACACCTGAGAAACCGACAAAAAATATTCATAGCAAGTACAAAGACTTAAATTAAATACACATTGAATGCACCCAAACATCTCTTTTAAGCTGAAGACTATTTATATGGATTGGTATGAAGTTAACAGGTGAGAATAACAATCTATTATTGCATTAATTTATACCTTTTAGCATTTAAGTGTTCTTAAGATTAAATTTGAGTTTTGTATTATAAAGAGAATTAATTGCTATTTTTCAAGGTTATTGAAGTGTAATTAATTTATGAGAATTGGATTAAAGTGATTAGGTAATTTCTTTCTCATCTCTTGTAATTCTTTAAGGTTATGTGTAAGCTTATTTGTAAAACACATTGTGCGGTTTAGTGTGAACCAAAATACTTTAAGGTTTAATCTTAGACCTGTAAAAAGGATCAAAGTAAAATACTCAAGTGTGATCTTGAAGAGTGGACATAGGCTTGATTTGGCTGAGCCACTGTAAATTCCTTCTATGAATTTTCTTTCCTTCTTCTCCTTATTATTTTTTAGTCGTTATTAATTTTTTAAAAACAACCAATCCACCCCCCACCCGGTTGCCAAGGGACTTTCAATTGGTATCAAAGTTTTGAATCCACCTCTCTAAAGATTTAATCATCTTAGATCAAAGATCAAGTGGAAAACCAAACAACCGATATCATTGAAGGCAATTCCACCATGAGACCACCTCAATTCAATGGCACCAAATATCCATAGTGGAAAAATAGAATGGAAATCTATATGGATAGTGATGGCATTAATCTTTGGGATGTAGTTAAAGCGAGTTATACGATTCCTACAAAAATCATTGATGATATGGAAGGCATTAAGTCAAAAATCGAATGGACTGCCGTGGAAAAAAAAAAGCAAATGTGAGGAATCAAAAATCAATGAACACTCTTTATTGTGCTTTGAGTATAAAGGAGTATAGCAAAATCCCCCATTACATTTCGGCAAAGCAAATTTGGGACTCTATTAAGACCACTCATGAAAGAACAAATAAATCCAAGTGTAAGAAGATTCAAATTCTTATTTATAAATATGAGCTTTTCCAAATGCTACCCAATGTGAAGGTATCCAAAATGTACAATCATCTAATGTTGATTGTGTAATACCCTATAAATGCATAACATATTTTTGTGAATAAAGTTCTCATTATGTGGTTTGAAATTATCGACATGACTTAAGATAATTTTAAAAACTCAGTTAGAGCGAAAACGAAATTTTTTTTCGAAAATTGTTAGTACTGATATCTCTGCTGCAAAAATAACAGTATGGTCGACAGATAAATTTCTGATTTTGGCAAGAGGGTAAATGTTTATGTGTATACATGTGTAAATAAAGTAAAAAGAAAGAGGAGAAAAATGTTTAAGAACACTGAAAAAGTAAGTGATGGCAAAACCGTAAATAAAGGAAACTTTTGGGGTATAGTGAAATTTCGACAGTCTGAGTTTCAGAACGGCTTTGAAACTATTTTTATTATAAAGCATTAATAAAAATAAGATATTTGAATATTCACTTTGAATTCTAAATCTCGATGAAATTGTCAGAATAAATAATCGAAGGAAAATATGACAAAAGCACAATTTAAGGATACTTTGAGGACTAAAAGGAAATTTGCTAAATGTGACTTACTATATAAGCCACACTTAGTAAATTTTTGCCCATTTTCTATCATCTTCATCCGTAGCTTTCCATTTCAATTTCCAATTGATTTTTCTTCCATTTTGTTAAGGAAAATTATTGGAAACTTGATTTAAACACCAAATAATCCATCCTCCATCAAATTCCATCCATAGAAATCAAGAAATTTTCAAGAACAATGGGCATTGAAATTTCATCCATTTCAAACTTTTGAGGTATATTGTGATTTTGTTTGATTTTATGGTTTAATTAGGATTATTTGATGTTAGTTAGATTGGGTAATTGGTTTAATTGCATCAATTGATGCATTAAGCATTTTTGCCCAATTTTCAAACCCTGAACCTAAGTTGTATGGATGGATTTTGTGCAAATGAGTTAGGATATGTAAATTGAGTATAGAATAAGTCAATTAGATGTTTATTGATGATTAATTGATGGCTAAATTGTTGTAGAAAATTCGATTGAGGAAAATTACCGATTTTGCCTACTTCGACGAATTTGAAGAATTTGGTGGCAAAGTAATTTTGCTTGGTAAATTGGAGTGTCAGGTGAGTTTAATATGCATCATTTGTTATGCCTAAATTGTTAACATGCAAATTGGAATCCATTTGTGAAAACCCTAAAGTGGCCGAACCACTTTTGGGCAAAATTACCTAATTTTGTTCTTGGTTTTGGGCTTGTTTTTCCATGCGAAATTGATCCATTAGATGATGTTTATTGAGTTGTATATAATGCCTATGGAATTTCTTACAATATGTGTGTTTGTTGATAATTGGGGCAATGTCAATGTTGTACCAAAACCTTGCCAAAATGCCATCTTATTGTTACACACAATGTGTTCGATAAAATGCCTAGCCTAAAAATTCATAGGCCAACCATTTGAATGCCATCGTGGCCACTGATAATGGCATGCCAATTGCATCAAATTTTTGGCCATAAATGACCAATTTATAATTAATTTCATTGTTGGTTGTTAGACCTTTGGTCATCGTATAATCGATTATTATTGATGTCTTATTGACTCTATTGCTCATTGAATTGATTTATGATGAGTTATTGATATTGGTGATACCATTATTGTAAAATGGTATCTGTTGATGTGTTATTGTTTTGATTTGATTTCGAGGTAATTTGACAGAGTTGCTGTCTCGACAGGGTAGTGAGTTCATACTGTCGGTATTGTGCACAATATATTGTTATAATACCCTATACTAGGAAGGGATGTCCTAGTCATAAGACCAGATGCGTCTTATGTTTATTTATATGAGTGATTTGTGCTTGACATATTTCTATGTGTTTCATGGCTCTATATATGTCATTTCCATCTTATCTATGTGATATTCATTTCATTGATGTGATTGTTTACTTATAGTCATATTCTATACTTGATTCTGTATTACAGAGATTATGAGCATATTGATTCATTTATTTCATCTGCCTATTGTTTATTGATATTCCATTACCTATTTTTTTTGGTCTATGCATATTAGATTCACTGAATATCATATATACTCACCCTCTCACTATTTGCCCTCTCAGGTGCAGAGTAGGAGGCAGAAATCCCAACATTTTGACTCTTTGTGGATTCTGCAGTTTTATAGCAGTGTAGTTATTTTAAACACTGTATTATTTTTGTATGTTCATATCCTAGCTACTCCATGGGTTTTGTACGGTATAGTTAGTGTATGAACATGTATGTATGGGAATATTAGAGATTATTAATGATATGATTATGGTATTTATAGAAAGTTACAAAATGAATGACAGAGTGACAAAATGGATAGTGCATATGTGTAGTGTATGGTTATATACTGCTATTGATTGATGATGGGTATAGATATTTCTGCTGCAATATTATTATTATATTTATGAGATTGATGGGTTGTACGGGTGCTGGTCACCTTGACATCTCCTGCACCCTAGGATCGTCGCGATCCAGAAATTGGTCATGACAGAAGTGGTATTAGAGCTCTGTGTTTATAGATAACAGAGCATAGGTTACCGAGGAATAGTAAATAAGTACAGTATGGGTAGAGTTAAGGGAACCATGGAGCATAGGAATTCCTTTATCGTCTTTTATTGTATTCGTCAAATGTGTATTAGTATTCTGCATATCTGTAATATACTGAGTACGTGTTCTATTTTTCAGATAGTTTTATAGAGAGGTTTGACTATAGAGGTAGAAATACCAGAGAGGTAGAGGTAGCCTCTAATGAGTCCCTGGTCAGGGGAGTTTCTGTTTCTGAGGGATCAACTAGATCCCGACGGACGATAGGGGATATAAAAAGGAGTGATAACCCTTGGGATATGAGATGATGAGGGGAATGATGGATTTACATAGGAAACTGGTAGAATTGAGGCGGGAATGACATAATGTACTGCCACCTCCAGTACCTGCAGCAGTGCCACCCCCTGTTGCACCTGATGCAGTACCAGTTGCTCCAGTACCTATACAACCAGCTGTGGTTCTTAGAGAACCTATTGTACAGGGAGCCCACTGAGTTATTGATGAGGGGAAAGTTCCTATGTTTAGCTTTCTGAAGCTAAACCTGCCTGAGTTCAGAGGAGATAAAGGCAATGAGCCAGTCTATTTTCTTGAGGAGTTTGAGAAGGTAGTTAGGAGACTACCTTGTACTGATATCCGAGCAGTTGAGCTCGTGGGTTTGTTACTGAAGGGGAAAGCCTAGACATGGTTTTCTCGTAAGATGGAGCCCATATTGTATGGCGATCATCCTCCCACCTGGGCTGAGTTTAGACAAGGATTGATTGATGTGTTCCTGAAAGAAGGGGTAAAGATCAGGAATTTGATATAGTTTGAGCAACTAGAGTAGGGTAGTAGGTCAGTTGAGGAATATGCTGAGGAGTTTATCAGACCGAGTAGGTATGCTATATAGATTGCTCCTACTAAGGCAGATTTGATTGCCAGGTTCATAAGGGGTTTGCATGCTTCACTGCATAATGCCCTTCTGGCTATATAGTTCACATCTCTGACTACTGTCATCGATAAAGCTAATCAGATGGAAGAGAAATACAGGTCAGAAAGAGAAGAGGGATCAGAAGAGAAAGGGTGGACTCGAATCACAGAGTATGAGGGGGGAGAACAACTCCTAGTCTAAGCATATTGAGCTGGTGCCTAGGTTTGATCAGAGACCTTCGTCTGGCAGTTAGAAGAGGACATAGAGTAGGGGACCATCAGTTCAGTTTGCACCTTCCTATTTTTTGGGTTCATCTAGACTTGCTTTGCAGATGCCCACTATGCCTATTTATAGTTTTTGTGGTAGAAGACACGGAGGGGAGTGTCGACGGCAGTCATGTAATACCCTATAAAAGCATAACATGTTTTTGTGAATAAAGTTCTCAGTTTGTGATTTGAAATTATCAAAATGACTTAAGATAATTTTAAAAACTCAGTTAGAGCGAAAACGAGAAACTTTTTCGAAAATTGTCGGTACCGATACCACTGCTGCAAAAATAGCAGTACGAATTTCTGATTTTTGAAAGAGAGTAAATGTTTATGTGTATACATGTGTAAATATAGTAAAAAGAAAGAGGATAAAAATGTTTAAGAACACTAAAAAAGTAAGTGATGACAAAACCATAAATAAAGGGCACTTTAGGGGGTATAGTAGATTTTTGACAGTTTGAGTTTCAGAACGGCTCTGAAACCTTTTTTTTATTATAAATTATTAATAAAAATAAGATGTTTGAATATTCACTTTGAATTTCAAATCCCGACGGAATTGTCAAAATAAATAGCCGAAGGAAAATGTGGCAAAAGCACAATTTAAGGATACTTTAAGGACCAAAAGGAAATTTGCCAAATATGACTTACTATATAAGCCACACTTAGCAAATTTTTGCCCATTTTCTCTCATCTTCATCCGTAGCTTTCCATTTTAATTTCCAATTGATTTTTCTTCCATTTTGTTAAGGAAAATTATTGGAAACTTGATTTAAACACCAAATAATCCATCCTACATTAAATTCCATCCATATAAATCAATAAATTTTCAAGAACAATGGGCTTTGGAATTTCGACCATTTCAAGATTTTGAGGTATATTGTGATTTTGTTTGATTTTATGGTTTAATTAGGATTATTTAATGTTAGTTAGATTGGGTAATTGGTTTAATTGCATTAATTGATGCATTAAGCATTTTTGCCCAATTTTCAAACCCTAAACCTAAGTTGTATGGATGGATTTTATGCAAATGAGTTAGGATATCTAAATTGAGTATAGAATAAGTCAATTGTATGTTTATTGATGATTAATTGATGGTTAAATTGTTGTAGAAAATTCGATTGAGGAAAATTGCCGATTTTGCCTACTTTGAGGAATTTAAAGAATTTGGTGGCAAAGCAATTTTACTTGGTGAATTGGAGTGTTAGGTAAGTTTAATATGCATCATTTGTTATGCCTAAATTGTTAAAATGAAAATTGGAATCCATTTGTGAAAACCCTAAAGTGGTCGAACCACTTTAGGGCAAAATTTCTTAATTTTGTTCTTGGTTTTGGGCTTTTTTTTCCATGCCAAATTGATCGATTAGATGATGTTTGTTGAGTTGTATATAATGTCTATGGAATTGCTTACAATATGTGTCTTTGTTAATAATTGGGGCAATGTCAATATTGCACCAAAATCTTGCTAAAATGTCATCTCATTGTTGCACACAATGTGTTCGATAAAATGCCTAGCCTAAAATTCCATAGGCCAACCATTTGAATGCCATCATCGCCACCAATAATGGCATGCCAATTGCGTCAACTTTTTGGCCATAAATGACCAATTTATGTTTGATTCCATTATTGGTTGCTAGACCTTTGGTCATCGTATAATTGATTGTTATTGATGTCTTATCGACTCTATTGCTCATTGAATTGATTTATGATGAGTTATTGATATTGGTGATACCATTATTGTAAAATGGTATCTGTTGATGTGTTATTGTTTCTATTTGATTTCGAGGTGATTTGACAGAGTTGCCACCCCGACAGGGTAGTGAGTTCATACTGTCAGCATTATGCACAATGTATTGTTATAGTACCCTGAACTAGGAAGGGATGTCCTAGTCATAAGACCAGATGCATCTTATGTTTATTTATATGAGTGATTTGTGCTTGATACATTTCTATGCATTTCATGGCTCTATATATGTCATTTCCATCTTATCTATGTGATATTCATTTCATTGATGTGATTGTTTACTTATAGTCATATTTTGTACTTGATTCTATGTTACAAAGATTCTGAGTAGATTGATTCATTTATTTCATCTGCCTATTGCTTATTGATATTCCATTACCTATTTATTTTTATCGATGCATATTAGATTCACTGAGTATCATATATACTCATCCTTTCACTGTTTACCCTCTCAGGTGCAGAGTAGGAGGCAGAAATCCTAGCATTTTGACTCTCTTTAGATTCTACAGTTTTATAGCAGTGTAAATATTTTAAACACTGTATTATTTTTGTATGTTCATATCCTAGCTGCTCCATGGGTTTTGTATGGTATAGTTAGTGTATGAATATGTATGTATGAGAATATTGGAGATTATTAATGATATGATTATGGTATTTACAGAAAGTTATAGAATTAATGACAGAGTGATATAATGGATAGTGCATATGTGTAGTGTATGATTATATAATGCTATTGATTGATGATGGGTATAGATATTTCCGTTGCAATATTGTTATTGTATTGATGAGATTGATGGGTTCTACGGGTATTGGTCGCCTTGGCATCTCCCGCACCCTAGGACCATCGCGATTCTGAAACGAATTGTGATAGATTGTCAATCAAATGAGGAAGTTTGGAAAGAACTATTCTAAAGAATACATCAATTGCAATATATTGAGAGTTCTACCTAAGAAAGATTGGGAAGCAAGAGTTGCTTCAATTAACGAAGCCAATGACTTGAGCACCCTCCCAACCAACAACTTGTTGGGAAAACTTCTCACACATGAAATTACTCTATCTCAAGATAAAATTAAAACGAAGAATAAAGGGATAGCTCTTATTGCTTCAAATTAGGCTTCTTCAATTGATAGTAATAAAGAGGAAAATGATGAAGGCATGGCCTTGCTCACCAAAAGAATAAGAAATCTTATTCTTAGTAAAATGAAGAACAAGAAGCCATTTGAAAGATATATGAAGCATGACAAGTCCAAGAACAATCAAGTAAAATGCTTTGAGTGTGACAAATTTGGTCACATAAAAAGGGATTATCCAAGATTGAAGAATAAGAAAAGCTTCAAGAAGAAGGCATTGGCATCCACTTGGAATGATTCAGTGACTCCGATGAAGAGAAGGAAGCTAGCAAAAAAGATGTAGTCAACCTTTGCTTCATGGCAATTGAAGAGGATTCATCTTTAAGTGAGGTTAGTAATTCCGATTTTAACTTTAGTAATGATTCCATTCCAATCATAGATACATTGCTTTCAAAATATCATAAGTTGCAAAACAAGTATGATAAATTGGAAGAAATTTCTATTGAAGTTTTAGATGCTTTTGATGCTTACAAAAATGAAATAAATGAATTAAGTGCATCTAATGTTGAATTGAAAAAGGCTATTGACCTTAGGGACCAATAATGCAATAAGCTAAAAAATGAAAATTCTTTGTTGAAAAATAAGTTAGACTCATAGACTCTCATGATACTTGCATGTCCAAGCTTTGCAATGGCAAATAAAAATTGGATAAAATACTTGAATCTTATAGGTGTCTTACTATTAAGTATAGACTTGGCTATAATGGAGGGAATGCCCCATCAACATCTAAGACTACATTTGTAAAGGCATCAAACTCACATACTCATATTGATTATATGCCTCCACCTAAGAATTCTAGACCAAAATCAAATTATGGGTTATTGGTCTCAATATCATTCCAAACCATATCATAGAACAAAATCTCAACAAAAGTATAAAACTCATTTGAGATGCCACTACTATGGGAAATTTGGTCATTAAAACTACAAATGCCATATTAGAAATGTGCATTTAGGATATGTTGATGCTAACCCCTAAGGACCCAAAAGCATTGGGATACCTAAAGCAAAATGAATACCATCTTTTGTAAATATGCTTGAAATCCACAAGGAAAGAAGAATCAAGGTATTTGGATAGTAGATGTTCAAGGCATATGACTGGCAATGCAAGTCTTCTCTCAAATTTGGAAGATAAGAAAGGATGAAAGTAACCTTTAGAAATAATGGCAAAGGTATAATCATTGGAATTGGGCAAATTGGTAAGACCAATAAAACCTCTCTCAAATATGTGTTATTGGTTGATGGTCTAAAGTATAATTTGATAAGTGTTAGTCAATTATGTGACATGGGAAACAAAATTTCTTTTACTTCTAAGAAATGCTATGTGAAGTGCTTGAAGGATAAGAAAATTTTATTTGTTGATTATAGAAATGGTAATGTGTGTATGATTGATATTAGTAATATGCATGATGATAATGTTGATGGTATGGTTTCTATGTGTGATGATGCATGGTTGTGGCATAGGAGACTTGGCCATGTTGGTATGGATCATATTGATAACCTTAAGTCTAATGAGCTTGTAATTGGTGTCCTCAAGGTTAAGTTTCATAAACATAAAATGTGTGATGCATGTCAAATGGGTAAGCAAGTCAAAAGTTCTTTTAATAAAAAATTTGATTCTTCTTTTAAACCTCTAGAACTTTTACATATAGGCTTGTTTGGCCCTTGTAAGACATCTACTCTTGAAGGTAAACAATATGTATTTGTCATTGCTGATGATTACTCTAGATTTACTTGGGTATTATTCCTTATTAACAAGGATGAAAGTTTTAAAGAGTTTAAATATTTTGCTAAAAGAGTCCAAAATGAAAAAGGTTTTTATATCACATCTTTAAGAAGTGATCATGGAAAAGAATTTGTTAATGATGACTTTAAAACCTTTTGTAATGAAATGAGAATTTTTCATAACTTTTCTATACCAAGAACCCCCCAATAAAATGGAGTTGTAGAAAAGAAAAATAGAACAATTATTGATATGGCTAGAATTGCGCTTAATGAGTACTCTCTTCCTAAGTACTTTTGGGCTGAAGCCATCAATAGTGCTTGTTACATTTCAAATAGACTTTTCATAAGGGCAGTTTTAAACAAAGATCCTTATGAGCTATGGAATGGAAGAAAACCAAGAATCTTATATCTTAGAGTATTTGGATGCAAATGCTTCATATTAAACACCAAGGATAATCTTGGGAAATTTGATTCGAAAATGGATGTAGGTGTTTTCTTGGGCTATTCAACTTCTATTAAAGCTTATAAAGTTTTTAACAAAAGAACTTTAGTTTTTAAAGAGTCCATACATGTTACATTTGATGAAACTAGTCCTTTTGATGTACATTGATTTGAACATAATGAGAATGATGACATATTTGATGATGTACATGATTCTTCCATTGACTTAGAGCCTCTTGTTGATTCATCTTTAAAGGACCATAATGACCCAGGAGATCCTTCCAAGGCCATAGAAAATTCTCATATTGATGCTGAACTTCCAAAGGATTGGAAATTCAAAAAGGACCACTCAAAGTCCTCATAATTAGTGAACTTTCAAAGGGTGTGGCCACAAGATTCTCTTTCAAAAAATTGTGAATAACCTAGCCTTCATATCTAAGATTTAACCTAGGAATATCAATGAGGCCCTAGAGAATGAAAGTTGGGTTGAGACCAAGAAAGAAGAATTGAACCAATTTGAGAGAAATAAGGCTTGGACCTTAGTTCATAGACCACAAAATCATCTCATTATAGGTACCAGATGGGTGTAGAGAAACAAACTAAATGAGGTTGGTGTGATCACTAGGAACAAGGATAGATTGGTGGTTATAACACCCTGAATTTTTATTACTGTTACTGGACTCTTTTTAAGGTATTATCCTAGAAATACCAATGTTAATTATACCGCCAGGAAAATTAAGACTACAGTGAATTTAAAGATTTTTAGTACAAACCTATGGGTAATAAGTCACCTAAATTTATGTGAATTTTTGGTGTAAAGAAAGAATTGAAAAGTGATTGGGAAGACATAAAATCAATATAATGGCAAAATCGTAAATAATGGTAATTTTAGGAGCAATTTTGAAATCTACTGTATGATATCCAGAATTGGACCCGAGCTATTTTTATATAATAGAGTAGTCCAAAATGAGTCTTTTTACTTTCCACGCTAAGTATTGAATCTCAACAAAATTAACATAATAAATTACAGAATTCAATTTGGAAAAATGTAATTAAAGGAAAACAAAGACCTTTTATGTAATTAATTAAAATTTCACATATAAATTGATGACTTAGTAGATTTTTTTTGCCATTTCACTTCTTCTTCCTTTCTCCCTAGCATGGACGAATCATTCTCCAAGTAAATCCACCAATTTTCTCTAAATTTTTCAAGAAAACCTAATAGAAAAACCTAGTTTTCACTTTGTTCTTCCATTTTCCACCAAGAATTCAACAAAAAACAAAATGAAACTTTGTAATTCTCACCTTGTGGAATTCGGCCAACATATCACACTTAGGTAAATTGATGTTTTCTTTCACTTTAAGGTTTATTTAGGTAAATTAGATGATGATTAATCTAGTATATGCAATTAATTTCATTAATTTGTATGAATTGTAGAAAATCCCCCATTTAAAACCCTAAACCCAATATGTTTCATACCAAATTTCAAATTGGTGTCATTTAATTCTTAATTTAGCTAGAATATAATTAATTATAGTCATTAGATACTAATTTAGTGATCAATTTGATGTAGAACACCATTTGGAGGAAGATTGCCTACATTGCCTCATATAGGCAATTTTGGAATTTTGGTGGCATTTTGGGCAATCTAACCTATTAGGTGAGTTTAATATACTCTATTTTACATGACTTTGATGACCATTTCAATTATGGAAATTGTTTGGAAAATCTCTTGTTTGGCCGAACCACTTTAGTGTAGTTGCCTTGAATTTTTCTTTGTTATTCACTTGATTATCCACCCTAATTTGATCCATTTGAATGCGTTATTTTTGACATTTGAAATGTTGGGATTATTGTTCATATTGTGGACTTTGCATTTGATATGATGGATATCTCAAACTTTCCCCCAAACCATGCCAAAGTGTTGATTGAAATGTGCACACCAAATGTTTGATATAATGCCTAAATGAAAAGTCTACTTGTTTGCCTATTCTTGCCCACCATAGCCAAAGACAATGCCATTGTCGCTGGTGACATTGGCTAGCCAATGGCACTAGGACAATAGGCATTGGCCAACTTTAATGATAACCAACCTTCAAGTGATTATGATAACTAATGTTGTAACCAATACCGATAACTGTCTCAATTACTGTTATACTGTAATACCAATTAATACTGACTGTTTATATTGTTCATTGTATTGTGCTTGGTTCCCATTGATTATATTGCTTCATTTGGTAACCTTATTGTTCCATATACCTTATATGTGTGAATTTAATAGAACTACTTGATCAATGGAGTAGTGGGGAAAATCAATCAGTATTGTGCATAGTTACCAGCTGGACAGGGTTAATTGTCCAGGACCCTAACTAAGAAGGGATTTGTCCTAGTCATAAGGCCTGGCCTGCCTTATGTACTCTACTGATACTGCTACTATTTACTGACCCCTTTTGTCTGTCACTTCCACACACTGACCAATACTTGCTACTATTGAGATATTGTTCCTTGTCTTAACTGTATTTTTTGACACTGTTCATATATATATACTTTGTTATTTCCTTTGGAACATTGGTGTGCATAATCTCAATCTGTTGCTATTGATCATAACCTTTCCTTTCTGTTACCTAGCCTTGCATTTAAGATGTGGATATTAGGCTCACTGAATATTCTAAATACTGACCCTGTTGCGGTTTAATACTTTTCTAGACAGGAGTAGAGTGACGGTTCCCGGTCTCCTTCATTAATGGAACCAATTTTATTTTGATTATATAATTACTTAACACTTATGTATTTTTCGTTTATCTAGAATGCTCCATGGTCTGTATATTAATGACTGGTATATTGTAATACACTATATGGATATTCTGACTGTGTTATGAAAACATTATATTGCACTGCTTTTGGACTTGAAAATGGGATAATATGATATATAATTAATTACAGATAAAATGGGATAATTGAATTGGATTCCTTAGGGATAATAATTTGATATTACAGGTGTTCTACGGATGTTGGACGTCATTGACTATTCCACATTCTAGAACTGTCAAGACCAGTTTTCGGATCATGACAGAGGTGGTATCAGAGCTTAGGTTTACATGAATAGTATATAGATATAATGTCTATAGACATAAGGCAAAGCATGGAGCAATAGGAATTATTGTCTCATCTTTTGTTGTATTCATCTTATATATGTATATTTTGCGATATTGTACCATATTGAACTGCTATTTTTATTGTTTATAGCGCCCCGAGATGTCCGATAGAGGGTGAGGTCGTGTTTTAGAGCCGAAACATGATAGACACAAGGAACCAAGCTGAGTGGTTGAGGTGGCCTCTAATGAGTCCTTGTTTAGGGAGGAGTCAGAGGTGCCTTCCAGATCCTAACAGAGGATAGTAGATACTAGGGGTTATGAAGATCCCTGGATGTTAGAGATGATATAAGGACTGATGTATTTACATCAAGAATTATAGGAGTTGAGGAGAGAGAGACAAGTAGTGCCTTCACCAGTAGTACCACCCCCTTCTGCATTAGCTATTCCACTAGCTGCTCCTACTCCACTAGCTCCAGTACCACCGGGAGTTATCTTGGGGAGCCAGTAGTTCAGGAAGGCTGTCGTATCATTAATCAAGACGATGTTACTATGTTTAATTTCCTAAAGCTTAATCTGCCTGAGATTAAGGGGGATAGAGGAGAGGAGCCGATTGACTTCTTAGAGCAGATTGAGAAGGTAGTTAGGAGGCTACCTTATTTTGATGTTAGAGTTGTAGTGCTGGTGGGTTTGTTATTGAAGGGGAAGGCCTGGATATGGTTTTCCTGCCATATAGAGACATAACTATACATTGATAGACCGCCCACTTGGGCTCAGTTCAGATAGGCCCTGTTAGACGAGTACCTGATGGAGGGGGTTAAAGCCTGGAATATCATACAGTTTAAGCAGCTGGAATAAGAGAGTAGAAGTGTAGAAGAGTATGCTGATAAGTTCATCAAACTGAGTCGGTATGCTACCAGAAAAACATCGACAAAGGCAGATTTGATGGGCAGATTTAGAAGAGGTTTACATGCATCATTGCACAATGTCCTGTTATCGACAAAATTTACATCACTGGCAGTCATAATTGATAAAGCAGTTCAAATGGAGGAGAAGTATAAGGATGAGAGAGCAAAGAGGAAGCAAAAGAGAAAAGGTGGGTCCAGTAGGCAGACCAAGAAAGGGGAGAGCAGTACCCAATAGAGACAGACTAATATAGTTGTTATAGGTGATTAGAGACCCTAATCGGGTAGTTAGAGGAGGAGAGGTTAGGGTAGAGGTGCTGCCAGACAAAAAGTATTTGGATATTCCCAGGGTTCTTCCAAACCGGCATTACAGACCCCTAGTGTGCCAGTTTGCAAGTTTTGCGGTCTACGGCATGGCTGGGAGTGCAGGCGACAAAATGGTGCCTGCCTCAGATGTGGCCAACAAGGCCATTTTGTTAGAGATTGTCCTTTATGGAATGAGCAATAGAAGGTTATTGCGACATTCCAACCTATGGTGCAGATGAGTCAGACCGTAAATAGAGAGGTAGTAGGCAGAAGTAAAGGTAAAGGTATGGGAAAGAGTAGCAGTCAGGCCCCTGCATGGAAAGGATAGGGATGTGTTTTTATAGTCACACTATAGGAAGCACATAAAGTAGATAATACAGTTACAGGTATGATTTCAGTATAAAATGAGATTGCTCAAGTTTTATTTGACTCGGGTGCCACCCACTCTTTTGTGTCGCCAATGTTTGCATCTAAATTACATATAGAGAGATAAATACTAAGGATACTACTGGAGATCTCTACTCCAATAAGAGAGTGTGTAGAGGTGAAATACTTCTATCTGAATTATAGAGTGGACATTTAGGGTAGGATTTTACCTGTTAATATGGTGGAATTGTCTATATTAGAGTTAGATGTGATACTGGGTATGGACTAACTGACAATTCATCGAGCTATGATCAATTATTATGAGAAGAAGATCATATTTTAGCTAAAAGGGCATAAAGAGTTTGTATACCAGGGAGATAGATGTGCAACTGGTATCCGACTGATTTCAACTATTAGGGCTAGGAGATTGTTACGAAAGGGATGTCTTGCTTACTAGGCACATGTGATAGACATGCTGAAGGCTCCGATAGGCATTGATCAGATTCCTATTGTTAGAGAGTTTCCTAATGTCTTCCCTAAAGATTTGTCAGGGCTACTCCCAAAGAGAGAGATTGAGTTTGAGATAGAGGTGTATCTGGGTATAGATCTGATATCCATCCCTCTATATCAGATATCACCTATAAAATTGAAGGAATTGAAGGTGCAACTACAAAAATTACTGGATAAAGGGTTCATTAGACCCAGTAGCTTATATTGGGGTGCTCCAGTGTTGTTTTTAAAAAAGAAGAATGGGTCATTATAGATGTGTATCGATTACAAGCAGTTGAATAAGGTGACTACGAAGAATAAGTATCCACTGCCACAGATCGATGATTTGTTTGATCAGCTGTAGGGAACTAGTCACTTCTCTAAGATTTATATGAGGTCTGGGTATCGTCAGCTGACGATTAAGAAATAAGATGTACCCAAGATAGCTTTCAGAACTCAGTATGGGCACTATGAGTTCTTAGTATTGCCATTCAGGTTGATAAATGCTCCTGCGGCATTTATGGATCTGATGAATTGGGTTTTCAAACCCTACTTAGATAAGTTTGTCATCGTATTCATTAATAACATTCTTATTTATTCTAAAGGTAAAGAGGAACATGCAGAGCACTTGAAGACAGTATTACAGACACCGAGGGAACACAAATTGTATACAAAGTTGTCGAAATGTCAATTCTGGCTCACAAAAGTGTGCTTTCTGGGTCATATGGTGAGTAAAGAAGGTATTAAGGTGGATCCTCAGAAGGTGGAAGCAGTTGCTAACTAGCCACGGCCGACTAATGTTACTGAGATTCATAGTTTCCTTGGAATGACTGGTTACTACAGGCGATTTGTGAAAGATTTCTCAAAGATTGTAGCTCCGTTGACTAAACTGACCTAAAAATAGGAGAAATTTTAGTGGACTAATGAAAGTGAGAGGATTTTTCAGACTTTGAAGTTATGCCTTACCACTTCTCTAGTATTGGTTTTATCGACGGAGGATGGTAAATTCACATTGTATTGTGAAGCATCCAGGGTTGGATTAGGTTATGTATTGATGCAGGATAAATGGTGATTGCTTATGCTTCGCGATAGTTGAAGAAGCATGAGATGAATTATCTGACACACGACCTGAAAATGGCTGTAGTGGTGTTTGCAATGAAGATTTGGAGGCATTATCTGTATAGAGCTAAATGTGAGATCTATACTGATCAAAAGAGCCTACAGTACATCTTACAGCAGAAAGATTTGAACGTGAGGCAATGAAGATGGGTAGAGTTGCTTAAGGATTATGACTGCAAGATACTGTATCATTCGGGTAAGGCAAATGTAGTGTAGATGCATTGAGCCGAAAGTCTATGGGTAGATTAGCCCATATTATAGACAGTAGAAGGCCATTAATCCAAAAGATGAAAGAATTGATTAATATGGGAGTTCAGCTAGACTTGGGGTCCCAGGATCAAAACCAGGCTCTGATAGCCCAGTTCCGGGTTAAATTGATATTGATTGTTGACATTACAGTAGCATAGGATCGGGATCCATACTTAGTAAAATTAAAGAAAGATATCTAAAATATTAAAGCTCCTGATTTCAAAATAGATTATGGAGTACTGAAGTGTGGAAATTGATTGTGTGTTCCATATGTTGATAGGTTACAAGAACAAATTATGAATAAAGCACATTATGCTTATTACAGTGTGCATTATGGAGTTGCAAAGATGTATTAGGATTTGAAACAACATTATTGGTGGCCTAATATAAAGTATGATGTGGCTAAATTCGTGTCTACTTGCATAGCCTATCAGCGGGTTAAGTTTAAGCACCAGAAGCCATCAGGGTTGTTAAAGGAGATTGAGCTGCCATAATGAAAATGGGAGCAAGTTACTATGGATTTTGTAGTTGGTCTACAGAGGACTTCATAGGGTTATGACTCCATATGGGTTATTTTTGACAGATTGACTAAGTCTGCTTAATTCCTGGAAATGAAGACCAGCTACACTACATCACAATATGCTCAATTGTATGTGGATAAGATAGTACAGCTCCATGGTGTTCCATTGATGATCATATTTGATAGGGGAACATAGTTTACATCGAGCTTTTGGCATAAATTCTAGGAGGAACTAGGTACACAGTTGCAATTTAGTACTGCATTCTATCCACATACTGATGGTCAGTAGGAGCATACCATACAAGAGGATATGTTACGGCTATGTGTACTAGATTTTAAAGGTAATTGGGATCAATATCTTTCACTGATTGAGTTTTCATATAATAACGGTTACCATTCTTTTATTGGTATAGCTCCATATGAGGCACTGTATGGTAGGAAATGTCGATCTCATATCTATTGGGTGGAACCAGGGGAGAAACATTTAAAAGGCCCTGAATTGATAAAAGAGACAATGGAGAAAGTGTCTATCATTAAAAAAAGAGTGAAGACTATATTTAGTAGGTAAAAGAGCTATGCAGATCCAAAATGGAAAGATATGCACTTCACTGGAGGTGACCATGTATTCTTAAAGGTTTCCCCAATGAAAGGTGTGATGAGATTCGGGAAAAGGAGTAAACTGTCACCTAGGTATATTGGGCCATTTGAGATACTGGAGCAGATTGGTGATGTTTCCTACCGGTTAGCTTTACCACCCAACCTGAGCCATGTTCATCATGTGTTCCATATATTGAAACTCCGTAAGTATTGGATCCATCGCATATATTGGAGCCACAAGATATAGAAGTTGAGTAGGACTTGTCCTATGAAGAGATACCAGTGGAGATAATTGATTGATAGATTAGACAGTTGCGAAATAAGGAGATTCAGATAGTAAAAGTATTGTGGAGGAATCAGTCACTAGAGGATTGTACCTGGGAGAGCGAAGCTGATATGCGCTCTAATTATCTACACTTGTTCTAGTAAACATGTATGTACTATTATTAAATTAGACGACAAATTTATTTGTAGGGGCATTAAGTGTAACACCCAGAATTTTTATTACTATTATTATACTCTTTTTAAGGTATTGTTTCGAAAATACCAGTGTTAATTACACCACTCGAGAAATTAAGATTTCAGTAAATTTAAAGATTTTCAGCACGGACCCATGGATAATAAGTCACCTAAATTTATGTGAATTTTTGGTGAAAAGAAGGAATTGAAAAGTGATTGGGAAGGCATAAAATCAATATAATGTCAAAATCGTAAATAATAGCAATTTTAGGGGCAATTTTAGAAATTCGCTATATTGAATACAATATTGGACCCAAACCATTTTTAAATAATAGAGCAGTTCAAAATGAGTCTTTTCAGTTCCCACACTAAGTATTGAATCTCAACAAAATGAACATAATAAATTATAGAAGTCAATCTGGCAAAAATATAATTAAAGGAAAACCGAGCCCTTTTATGCAATTTCTTAATATTTCACATATAAATTGGTGACTTAGTAGATTTTTTTTTTTTTTTGCAATTTCGCTTTTTCTTGCTTTTGCCCTAGCATGGCCGAATCATTCTCCAAGTTAATCCTTCAATTTTTCTCTAAAATTTTCTAGAAAACCTAATAGAAAAACCTAGTTTTCACTTTGTTCTTTTATTTTCCACCAAGAATTCAACAAGAAAACAAAGGATATATGGTAATTCTCACTTTGTTTTAAACCCAATATGTTTTTTACCAAATTTCAAATTGGTATCATTTAATTCATAATTTAGCTAGAATATAGTTAATTATAGTCATTAGATACTAATTTAGTGATCAATTTGATGTAGAACACTATTTGGAGGAAGATTGCCTATATTGCCTCTTATAGGCAATTTTGGACTTTTGGTGGGATTTTGGGCAATCTAACCTATTAGGTGAATTTAATATACTCTATTTTACATGCTTTTATGACCATTTGAATTATGGAAATTGTTTGGAAAATCTCTTGTTTGGCCAAACCACTTTAGTGTAGTTAGCCTTGAATTTTTCTTTGTTATTCACTTAATTATCCACCCTAATTTGATCCATTTGAATGTGTTATTTTTGGAATTTGAAATGTGGGATTATTGTTCATATTTTGGACTTTGCATTTGATATAATGGCCATCTTGAACTTAGCCCCAAACCATGCCAAAGTGTTGATTGAAATGTGCACACCAAATGTTTGATATAATGCCTAAATGAAAAGTCTACTTATTTGCCTATTCTTGCCAACCCTAGCCAAAGCCAATGCCAATGCCATTGTCGTTGGTGACATTGGCTAGCCAATAGCACTAGCACAATAGGCATTGTCCAACTTTAATGACAACCAACCTTCAAGTGATTATGATAACTAATGTTGTAATCAATACCAATAACTGTCTCAATTACTGTTATATTGTAATACCGATTAATACTGACTGTTTATATTGTTCACTGTATTGAGCTTGGTTTCCATTGATTATATTACTTTATTTGGTAACCTTATTTTTCCATATACTTTATATGGGTGAATTTTGACAGAACTACTTGACCAATGGGGTAGTGGGGAAAATCCTTTGGCATTGTGCACAGTGACTCGCTGGACAGGGTTAATTGTCCAGGACCATAGCTGGGAAGGGATTTATCCTAGCTATAAGGTCTGGCCTACCTTATGTACTTTACTGATACTACTACTATTTACTAGCCGCTTTTGTCTGTCACTTCCACACACTGACCAATACTTGCTACTGTTGAGATATTATTCATTGTCTTAACTCTATTTTTGACACTGTTCATATTTATATACTTTGTTATTTCCTTTGGAACATTGGTGTGCATAATCTCAATCTATTGCTATTAATCATACCCTTTCCTCTATGTTACCTATCCTTGCATATAAAATGTGGTATATTAGGCTCACTGAGTATTCTAAATACTCACCCTGTCATGGTTTAATATTTTTCAGGACAGAAATAGAGTGACGGTTCCCAGATCCTTCATCAGTGGAATCAGTTTTATTTTGATTATGTAATTACTTAACAATTATGTATTTTTGGTTTATCTAAAATGCTCCATGGTCTATATATTAACGACTGGTATATTGTAATACACTATATTGATATTCTTGTTGTGTTATGAAAACATTATATTGCATTGCTTTTGGACTTGAAAATGAGATAAAGTGATATAGAATTAATTATGGATAAAATGGGATAATTAAACTGTATTCCTTTGGGATAATGATATGATATTACAGGTTTTCTACAAGTTGGATGTCATTGACTATTCCCACATCCTAGGACCATCACGCTTGGTTTTCTGATTGTGACAGTGGCAAAGGGGTATAATCAAGAGAAAGGAATATTTAATAATGGATGATGATTATTGTCGTTGTAGTTTTATGAAAAATGATGCATTTTAAGATAAAACTACTTTTTGGTTGGTTTATGGTCATTTTGATGGATATGCAGCAAACTTATGCATTTTAACTTGAATTATGCACAAGCAAACTTTTTTTATTTTTAATAAAATATTTCATGCATTTTTTTAGAAAAAACCCTCCTTTTGGTCACCCATTTTTTATTGCTTTCAAATAAAAGAGGAGTAGAAGTGCAAAAACGTTAAAAATATGATTTAAAACTATTTGGCACATATTTAGGGGGAGTTTTGTACCAATTTTAACAAAAAAATTCTTAGTTCACACTTTTAATTCTTACATGTAAAAGTAGTTTATGACCATCAAAAAGAGAGAGATTGTTAGATCTATAGTGTTCTAACATGGTCATTTTGATGGGTACAAATAACTAATTACTTAACTAATATTATTTGTTTGATTACATGCAAGGTCCCTTTTTTCAAATGTAGCTTTTTGACTTATAGTGCTCGCCTGCTACTAAGTAAGTAGCAACCATTACACAGAATTCACATCAGCTATATCTAGTCCAGAAGATACAGTAGCTTAAGTCTGAAAGTGTAGCCCCCGCTACTAAGAATGTAGCGCCTGCTACTAAGTAAATCGCAACCACTATATAAGAATTCATAGCCGCTACATTCTGTCCAAAACGTCCAGTAACCTGAGTTAGAAAGTGTAGCCCTCGCTACTAAGGTTATAGCGCCCGCTACAAATAGTTCGCAGCTACTACACCTTAGTCACATCCGTGAATTTCAAATCCAAAAGCTCAAGGGTTTAAGGAGTAGAGCAATAATGCTAGCTCAAGGAGTAGTGCCTGTTATTAAAGGAGTTCAGAGACACAAATGCACTTTAGAGAATTTGAATGAATCATCATGCCCGCTACTAAGAGAATTCACTGCCGCTACAGTGGAAGTCGTAGCCGTGAAGTTCTTCATTCCGAGACGAGTCGCGCCTGCTATAAGATAAGTAGCTCTCGCTACTTACTTAGTAACATCCGTTAATCCTTATGTAGTTGCCCCTATACCTAGAAAATTGATAGAAAAATAGCCATTACAAGTACAAAGATTTGCATTAAATGCACATTTAATGTACCTAAACAACTCTTTTAAGCTAAAACTATTTTTATGGGTTAGCATGAGGTTAATAGGGAGAGAATAACTATCTATTATTGCATTAATTCATACCTTTGAGCATTCAAGTCTTCTTAAGCTTAAATTTGAGTTTTTTTTTTATTGTAAAGAGAATTAATTGTTATTCTTCAAGGTTGTTGAAGTGTAATTAATTTCTGAGAGTTGGGAAAAAGTTATTAGGTAATTTCTTTCTCATCTCTTATAATTCTTCAGGGTTATGTGTGAGCCTATTTGTAAAACATATTTTAAGGTTTAGTGTGAGCCAAAACACTTTAAAGTTTAATCTTGAACCTGTAAAAAGAATCAAAGTAAGTGAAATACTCAAGTGTGATCTTAAGGAGTGGACGTAGGCTTATTTTGGTCGAACCAATATAAATTCCTTGTGTGAATTTTTTTTCCCTTCTTCTCCTTATGATTTTTAAGTTATTATTAATTTTTTTTTAACAAATAATTAATTCACCCCCTCCCCCCCCCCCCCCTCTTGGTTGCCAAAGGACTTTCATAATCAAATGAGGAGACCATATATTTATCGTTTCGAGAAAATATGAGCTTAATATGAAGTCTGTAAGAATGTAGGGAAAACGAGATGGACCCTGGGGGTGTGAGGGAATCAGTGCAATATAAAATTAGCTTTTGTGTGAGTTTTCTTTGAACATAGGAACAAAATACTTTTTGAAATGAAATGCAATTCAAGGCTACTAGAAAAAGGTTGGATTATCTGCAGAAACATAAACAATCAGAATTGGTTATTTCCAAAGTGCATAGGTTAGAAAAAGAGATGAAAAGGAAGAAATGATGTGGATGCAATGGTCTAGAGTAAACTTGCTAAGAGATGGGAATAAGAACACTAGCATCTTTCAACAAAAAATAGTAATAGACTGAAAACGAACATTATTGAAAGAATTAAAATGATGAGGGGCTGCAATGCGAGGGAGAGGAAAGTATAGCCATTGTGATGGACTATTTTAGAAAAAAAATCACATCATACCATACGATGTAGAGAAATCCAGCTTTGAGTTTATGGATCGTTTAGACAGAGAAAAATCCAAAGGGCCCAAAATAATTTTATTTTATCGATAAACGAATAACATGCCCTAACTTTTGATCCGGTATGAGTTATGGGACCCATAATATATAAATAAATATTGACAAGCTCTATGTGAAATCCGAATGAGCCTATTTTAGCCCCAAAATCCTTCATTTACGACCTTAACGGGCCATTTTTAGTTTTAGACTTTATTTTTCATTTTTCCAACCTATCTTTTTCAAATTTTTCCTTTCAAGATTTACGGTTTGAAATTGTATTTAAGCCTCACTTTTAATTGTTCAGAGGTAGACTTTAATTAATAAAATTTCAAAAACCCTAAAACCTTTGTGTTTTGCTTTGAACAATTATCACATTGTATTACCACAGTAACTCTGAAAGGTTTTTGGAAGCAATTGAGAAATAGCTATCTGGGAAAAATAATGACTATCTAGAAGAACCCTTTATAAGAGAGGAGGTACTCGAAGCCTTAAATCATATGCATCCCACAAAGGCCCTTAGCCTAGACGACATACTACTTTCTTTTATAAAAATTTTTGGCATGTAGTAGGTCGGAATGTGATTACTACTATTTTAAATATTTTGAATAATAACATTGATTCAACCCCCTTAAATCATTCCTTTTGTAAGTTTAATCCCACAAATAAAAAACCTTAAGCAAATAAAATCGTTTAGGCTAATTAGTTTCTGCATGTCATCTTTTAAACTAGTTATGAAAACCATAACTAATAGGCTTGAACACATCCTTCCCTATATAATACATTCCACCCAATGTGTTTTTGTTATAGGAATGCTTATAACTGACAATGTTATCATAGCTTTTGAGATTTTTCATGTTGTGAATGAAAAAAAGGGAGAAAAGGGCAGCCAACTTTAAAACTAGATATTAATAAGGCTTTTGACAAAACTTAATTGTCTTTCTAGATTTTGTTATATTAAAAATTGTTTTAAATATCCCTACATGAACTTACTCCTTACTAATAAATAGAAGCCTTAGTTAGTCTTTTAACCCTAGTAAAGGATTAAGATAGGGTGACCCTTGTCTTTTTACCTTTTTCTTTTATATGAAGAGGACCTATCATCTTTAATTTGAGAAGTAGATAGTAGAAACAAACTCCATGGTGTTTGAATTACATGTTAGGCACCATATATCTCTCATCTATTTTTTATAGATTATAACATCATCTTTGCAAGGTTTTCAATTAGAAAAGCTACCTATATTTCAAAACTTTTACAGGAATATGAAGTTGTTTTTAGGTCAGAGAATTTATCTTAACAAATTCAAGATATCAACTAGTATAAATATGACAAATGAGACCAAATTAATGATCCAAGAAAGGATAGGAGTAAAACCGGTTAATAGCCACAACAAGTACTTCGTCTTTCATCAGTAACAGGAACAATAAAAAAGTAGGTATTTAAATCAATTAAAGACCACATTTTGGAGCAAACAAAAAAGGATGGAAGGAGAAAATTATGTCAAATGCGGGAAAAGAGGTGCTTATTAAAGTAGTAACATAAGCCATTCCAACATATTTGATGAGTCATTTTCTCATCCCAACAACTATTATTAAAGAAATGGAGAAGATTATATCAAGGTTTAGATGGGATAAGAGGCAAAATTAAAGGAAAATACACTAGATATTATGGTGTCTTTATGGTTACATGGTTCTATTAGACTTACAGCCTTAGGAAAGAAGGTAAGGATAAACCAAACCGGAGGAAAAGGAGATGCCACTTGATTTTTAGTGTTACTGAGACTATAAATGAAAAGCATTTTCTTCCTCTAGATAATGAGTGGCAGCTTGTATGCCTTACAAAGTACCGAGCCACATTAACTAGTCAGAGATCTAGGTAAGGAAACAAGTATGAACTGAAGAAGATGTTAGGCACCCCAATCCACCTAACCATCATAGCAAGTTTTCACTTTAATTAAAAGTTTTAATAAAAGACAACTTGCATATATTTTAATGAATAAATAACTTATCTATGCAACATTATGTGTTATATATAAATGTTAATAAGATAAATATTCATACAAAAGGCACACTAATCCAAAAGAAAGAAAAAGAGAAATGAGTTCTCTAAACAGTCTAACAAATATAAGTGCTCAAAACATTGAAAAGTAAATGTTTTCATACAATCCTGCATCTAACATCCTAATAAAGAAAGGAGAGGAGAAATTATTACAGGTCATCAATTTATATAAGATTTACTAACAAAAAGAAGGATAAATGATCATTGACTATTTAAATATTTCAAGGACTTTTATGGCCTTTGGCTTGGTTTTGGGTCCAAATATGTAAGACTATTTGCCTTAGCATACTCATACACCTTTTTATTAAGCTTAAGAACACAAAAAATTAATGTCTAAAGTTTGCCCCTACTATAATAGGGTATGTGAAATAAGTTTTCAAGTGTATACATTTGTGAAACAAAACATACTAAGGTACACCTAATTGTCTACAAAAATGAATTTGAGCTAGAATTTAGAAATTCTTACTTGGATTTGATGCCTAGGTTTAAACCCCATCGCTTATTGTCATATTTAATCCACCATTGGTCACAACTATACCTTAATATAATGCAATGTTGATTTATGATTTCTATATTGATTCGCCAAAGGCTATGCTTATTGTTATAAAAAAGGATTGTGCCTCATTGCTTTCATCAAGGACTATGCCTAACCATTATCTTTAAGGATTATGCCTAAATATAATCATCAAGGATTATGCCTAAAAGTTATCAGCAAGGATTATGCCTAAATGTTACCATCAAAGATTAGACCTAAACATTATCATCAAGGACTACGCCTAATCATTATCATCAAGGACTAAGCCAAAACATTATCGTCAAGGATTGGATATAGTTATTATCATCAAGGTCTCACCTAATTGATATCATCAAGGACAATGCCTAATTGTTATCATCAAGATCCTCATTTAATTAATATCATCAAGGACAATGCATAATTGTTATCATCGGGTTCTTCTGCAAACTTGTCTTCTTCTTCATCTAAACTCTTCGAATTATAGTTATTTTACTTGCAGATAGGAATAAGTTTGTCAATTGGGTCACCATGAGCCACATCTAACCTGGCCTTCTGTCATTCTGAGAATTTCTATTCATATTGATACCGAAAGCATCAAGTCAATCTATTATTTTGTCAAATCGTTCCTCAAAAATGATGAAATCTGTGATCATTCTGCTGTTCTAGGTCTCCTATATACACTGCTCCAACTAGTGCAGTGCTTCGTTCCCTAATATCGGGGCTTTAGTCTCATGAGCATCGTTAAGAAGACTATTACTTCCACCACTGGCCGCCATTAGACTTTGATACCACTTGACGCAACAAGGAAGTGAGTAAACAAGGCTAGAACTCGTCTACACCTTAAACATCTTTGAGTCCACAAGGAAAATAATTTCTAGAGTCCACCATGAATAAAACAATATTGAAATTTTATTAATTATGAGATATCCCTAAATTATTATATAATAAGCCTATTTATAAGGCATCAAATCGTAATTACAATCTAATAAAATTACTAAATAGGAATTCTAACTATTCTAAAATTAGTCAAAAAATAAGAAAAGTAAATCTTATCTAATTTGGAAATTAGATTAGTATAATAAATCTAATCTAAATAGGGAATTAGATAAGTACAATTAAAATATTTATAAAAATAAAAAATTATTACCACATCAGTATGATATATGTATATATAATGCACAATGTATGTATAAGATGTTATAATTTTGGTATCAGAGCGGGGATATATTCCATAAGGGACATACATATAAACATGACATAACTTGTGTATTGCTATGCATTGTCAAATAATAGTCTTATATGTCTATAGGGCATTTGTAGAGGGTAGTCATGGTAGAACTCATGATCCACCAAGGAGAGAGGAGTCGGCTAATTTGCATACCATATATGCATCACAATAATCATCAAGTGATCAACTTGCTGAAAGAGGTAGATCTCTTGCATACTCTCATTTAGAACATATACCTAATGAATAAACACAACATAGACCTCGTGAATAGGAATTGCAGGGCCTAGGAAATAACAGAAAAATAAAGTATGATAAATTGAGAAAACAATATGCAATTTATTTTAGTGGCACCATAGATCCAATAGTGGTAGAAACATGGTTGAAAAGAACATAGAAAGTTCTGAATTTGATGGAATTTACACCAAAAGAAAAGTTCAACTTTGCAGTGTCACTATTACAGGAGAATTCATATGATTGGTGGGAAACAGTGCCCAGGATTTATTCGCAAACCACAGTTCTTACATGGGATGATTTCCTCTATAAATTCAACAACAATTACATGCCATAAGTATATAAAGATAATAAAAGATAAGAATTTTTAATTAAAACAGGGGATAATGATTGTACCAGAGTATGAGGTAAAATTTAATCAATTATCTCATTATGCATTATTTATGGTTACCACTGAAAAAGATAAATGCTGGAAGTTTGAAGAGAGTTTGAGATATGAAAGCAGAAATAAAATCACTACTATAGATTTTGAAAGTTACACTAGATTGAGAGTTGCTATGATTATAGCATAGAAATTAGAAAAATAAAAAACTAAACTGCGATAAAAAAAGGATTAAGTGAATATGTGGGGGACTCTAACAAAAGACAAGGTAAATGCAAGGGGTTACATGCCATCACAGCCTAGTGCAAGGGTGATTATTCTAACTATAGAGCCATAGGGTTTATAGTTCCATAATACACAGGTAAAGGATAGGGTTAAATTATGGAACAACAACCCTCATATGTACACTGTATGATACATCATAGTGGTGAATGTAGAAAATTAACTGGTGGGTGCTACTTTTATGGATCTTTTTATCATATGCTCAGAGATTGTCATGAAAGGATTAGAGTGATATAGGGTGGTAGAGGTAGAGCTGTGTCAAAACCCATAGGAAAAGTTTTAAGAGCAAATGGAGTTGGAGCAATACTTAGTAGGGGCATAGGTAGAAGTAGAACAACTACAGTTGGTAGAAGTATAAATTGATCAAAGAGTCATAGGTCTAGACCCTAAAAAAGGCTAAAGTATTTTCCATGACTATGCAAGAACCATTGTTGCTCCAGAAGTTACCATTGCAAAACTCTTTTCCATGATTTAAAAGCTTATAAATTAATTGATCATGGCTTCACACATTCATTCATATCATGGAATTTGGCACCCCAAATGTGTGGTAAGAATGAATTTTTAGGTTTTAATCTAAATGTGAGTACTCCATTAGGAGATATGATGATTATAGATAGTATATATCGTGACTATTTAATTTGAATTGATAAAACTAAATTGAATGTTGATTTGATATTATTGCCACTTAGTGAATTTGATGTTATATTGCGTGTGGATTAGTTGACCAGATATTATGCTATAGTGAATCTTTTTACTAAAGATGTTATTTTTGAATCTCCAAATCAACCAAGGGTTATGTTTCAAAGGGAAAGACATAATTGTGCCTGTATGTTTAGTTTTGGCTATTAAGGCTTTCCTATGACTAAGGATGCTTATGAAGCTTATTTAGCACATATGACAGATACTAGAGTTATAAATGCATTATTTGAGAACATTTCAATAGTGAATGAATTTTCAGATGATTTACCAGGTTTGCAACCTGATAGTGAGGCATAATTCACAATTGAGTTAGTTTCTAGAACAATACCAATATTTGTTTCACCTTATAGAATGCCTCTAGTTGAGTTGAAAGAATTAAAAACTCAATTGTAGGACTACTTGATAAGGAAGTCAATAGACTCTGTGTGTCACTTTGGGGTGCATCAGTGTTATTTGTTTAAAAAAAGATGGAACAATGAGGTTACATTTTGATTATAGGCAGTTGATTAATGAAGAATAAATATCCCTTGCATTGAATATATGATCTATTTGATTAATTGCAGGGAGCACTGGTGTTTTCTAAGAATAATTTGAAATTGCATGAATTTTTTATTATGCCATTTGGTTTGACCAATGCACTAACTGAATCCATGACTCTTATGAACAAAGTATTTTATCCTTATTTAATTAAATTTGTGATTGTATTCATTGATGATATACTTCTATATTCATGAAGTAAAGAGAAACATGAACATCATTTGAGAATTGTTTTGCAAACTTTGAGAGAAGGACAATTGTATACTAAATTAAGCAAATACAAGTTTTGGCTTAATCATGTAGTATTTTTGAGACATGTAGTTTCTGGACGGGGCATAAAGGTAGATCCAAATAAAATAGAAGTAGTAGTGAAATAAGAAACCCTAAAGAATGTTGCAGAAGTTCAAAGTTTTTTAGGAATAACTAGGTATTATTGTAGACTTATGGAAGGATTTTCCTTTATAACAGCTCTTTTGACAAAGTTACTTTGAAAAAATGTAATATTTGAATGGTCTAAAGCATGCCCGAAGAGTTCTGATTAATTGAAAAACAAATTGTCATTTGCTCTTGTGTTAACCATTCCTACAATAAATGGAAGATTGTAGTTTATATTGATGTCTCTTATCAAGGTCTAGAATGTGTGTTAATGCAACATGGTAAGATAATTGCATATGCATCTAGATAATTGAAGCCTTATGAATTATCTTATTCACTACATGACTTAGAACTTATTGTTGTGGTGTTTGCTTTGAAAATATGAAGATATTATTCGTGTGGAGAAATTTTTCGGATATTTATAGATCACAAGAGTTTGAAGTACTAGTTGAGTAAAAAAGAATTAAATATGAGACAGAGGTGGTGGTTAGAACTATTGAAGGATTATGACTACACTATTAAGTAACACCGAGGAAAAACAAATCTGATAGCTGATGCTATGAGTAGGAAGTCAAGAAGCAGTGTAGCTCATTTACAGATATTTTCACTATCTTATTTAATTTGGTTGCAAGCTATGAATGTGAAATTAAGTTTGCAAAAACATAGAGTATTAATTACTACTTTCCAAGTTATACAAATATTGCATAATAGAATTAAAGAACCACAAGGAAATAATCTATAATTGCAAGAAAAGATTGAAGAAGTAAAACATAAGAAAAGCACAGAGTTTGATGTTCAAAATTATACCTTGATCATGGGATCTCGTATTTGTGTACCTAATGTTGACAACCTGTATAAGTATCATATCCCACTGTAGGGGGGCATGACGGTCTTAGGGTACAGGTAGACGTAAGGTCACCAGAAACCTGTAGAACCCAGTAGCAATGCCAATTTCAGTCAATTATTTTCAAATTCATCCATTAATATTCTAAGTCTATTTAACAATTAATAAACTTGCAGAAATTTTGACAAAGTTTCCCTTATATTATTAATCTAATTCCCAACATAAATAGTACCAATTTCACATTTCAATGAATTCTCATAATTCACAACCTATAAAGAAATATACTCCCAATTGATCACCATCCTTATATCCTCAACCCCATATTTCAATAGACATTCATGGCACTTTTATGTCTCTTTTATATCAGTCTCAATCATATATTAATAATATCATTTTTGTGTCACTATCATTGTTTATATTAGTCATTAACATTATCATTATCAGATATTATCAATCGTTAACACTATCATTTTGTCAGTATTCAATACTTCACTTGCCTATCTATAAATTGTACCATAGAGTATAAGAATCGATACATATAACTATTTAAGAATAGATTTCTATCTTGGAGAAAAGTGATATCTATATTAATAACATTCTAAGTAGATTTCTTATTGTTATCTTAGCTTGCTTGAGTTTATACTATTTTGGATATCTATGCTTCTTCAGCAAACATCAACTATGTATGTATTCTTATGGCAATGGGTGTAAAATTGAGATTGAAAAGCTATAAAATCTCCAAGAACTAAAATAGAAGTACTCTTTTGGATAGATAGGGCTAAAGCTTTAGAATGGATTTTGCCCCAATCGTAAGCTATCATTATGCTTCTTAACGAACCAAAGAATAGGCTTCTTCTAATCTCAATAGTGAACAAGTAGTTAGATGTAATAGCCCGGCACAAAACTGCCTCCCCCGGTCTAAAATGGTTAGCTTAAGTTATTTAGATAATAATTACCTAGACTATATAAACCACTTATATTTTTTGTAAGCTGTCGATGTAGGATCTACCCTATCTTTTTGCTACTGGGATGTTACAGTCTCCCCTCCTTTGGAATGTGACATCCTCATTGCAACTAAGCTAGTTGGCTTATATTTATAACTAAGCTCGGACCACTAGTCTAGTCCTGTTTGGCCTTAGGTAATATTGTTCGCTAGTGCCATAGGCAGCTCCATCTCATGCTTTACTCCACGGATAGCCCTTTCCCTATAAGCCCACTAGCTCTACACAATCTGAACCAAGGTGGCTCTGATACCAAATTGTAACAGCATGGCCCAAAACTGCATCCAAATAACTTGTTGTTTTATAACTCAACTCCAGCCTAAAATGGTTAAAACCTAGATTATTTAAATAATAACTAGCTAGACTATATAAACTACTTATATTTTCTATAAGTTGTCGTTGTAGGATCTGCCTCACCTGTTTGCTACTGGGATGTTACTCTAGAACACGACTACTAAATCTAATTTATGATCAAGAATAATAAGAAAGATATAGATCATGTCTTTTGTGATACATTTTCTATTTCAATATTAGCAACACAAGTCATATTGTTTGGTTTTCGGTATTCAAGCTATATAAAAATGGAGTTCAACTCATTTTAATATTTTGCTAGATGCATGCATACTTGATATAATTGGAAAGACTGCTTTATCAATTCATAAATATGAGACGAATCAGATACAATGAGGTAACATCTTTTTATAGCATCTCATACTTCCTTTGTTGTGCTACATTGCACAAAGTGTGACATTAGATTATTGATCATTGAATTAATGAGCCATGATTTGACAAGTGCATCTGCAGTCTCCCATTCATCATAGCCCAGATCATCTTCTGAAGGTCCAACCTTTCTCTCGATATAGCCCATTCCTTTTTTTTTTCTTCTAGCAATATGCATCTCCAAAATCTTAGACTATACCCGATAGTTAGAGCCATCCTGATACGTGTACGCGAGGAAACATGAGCTATGGGAAGCTTGAAACCGAGCGTATATGATAGAAAACAAAGGATCGTTCACAAATCAAGTATGAAGAAGGAACTTGACCCAATCCAAACCTGTTGGAGAGAACCAAAGCTATCAA
>CANXYC011210092.1:0-20524 GCA_948193065.1 Aleurites moluccanus
ATCATTCAAGCCTTTAAACCTATTAAACATCAAAATACAACACCATTACACAAGCACCTCACATTCGGCCAAGACAAAGTTCCATTCTAATGGATTTATTTCCATCATTTAACCATTAATTCATATCATACACATCAAATACAACTCTTTTGAACCAAAAGATTCATCAAAATCATACTTTGATTCATATTTCTTCTTATTAGGGTTTCATTCTAATTTTTTTATTTTTCTTCCAACCAAAACATGTTTTGGATGCTAAATATCATCAAAGAATATCTTATGAACATAATTAAATCAAAAGAATGGTAAAATCAATCACTTGCCAAAAGTTCTTCAAAAACTTCAAAGCTTTTATTCTTTGCTTTTTCTTGTTTTTCCTTAGAATCTAAAGCTATATTTGTGTTTAGGATGATGAAATTAGTATGTTTCTATCAAGAAATGGAAGAAAACAACAAGCTTTGATGTTTCATCAAGGTGGCCGAAACTTGCTAATGGAGGAGAGAGAAATTTGGTTGGTGAATATGATAAGGAAGATGAAGAGGTAGAGAAAAATCAACTAAATATCAAAGGTATGATCAAATACATTAGGCTTATGATATAAATGGTGAAACCTAGCCATCCAACCATCAATTTCTTCATCTTTTCATCCAATGGTTAGATTTAGATAAGCCTAAAATGATACCATAAGCTTGCATACACCATATAAGTCCATATTCCAAAGGAAAAGACTAAATTGCCCTTAGTTCAAATGAAATCCCTAAACCGAGCAGCTTTGCCGGACTTATCTTCTACCGGGTTTAATTCTCCAATAAATCTTCAAATAAATATAATATCATCATTTTCATGTCCTAATATTCTTTTTTACCTTCAAATATCATGTTAATTTCCATAAAACACGAAGGGTGTGAAATGACCATTTTGCCCTCAATTTACCAAAAACTCAATTTTTTCTCAATTTCTTCCTAATAGCTTTTAAACCACTTTTACACGTATAATACTTCCTAAAACATACATATATATTCAATTCAAACATAAACATGTATTAACACACAACTTTCAAGTAAAGGACAAATCTTCTAGGTTTGTCCTTTAGAATTCAGGTTCTAAGTCTTAACTGAAGTGTTACATTGATATAATCTTGAAAGAGTCGAAGTTTGGTTGAATATAAGTTAAAATTTAGTCGAATACTGATACAAATGTTATAACATTGATACAAAGTATTTCTTAGTGTAAACATATATAATCTTGATATAATCCTGATAAAGTTGAAGTTTGATTGAAATATAATCGAAATGAGGTCGAAATACATTCGAAATATAATCGAATATAGTCGAAACTTTGAATAACAAAACATAATATTCCTCCTATTGTGAAATACACAGTATCATAATTGAATAAATGTATAAAATACAATTAATACATAAATATTTATGAATTATCAACTGGATGCAAAGTGATTAGATTTTTATAAGTCCTCCTATTATGACCCTTTTGTAAGCATCTTAAACATATTCATAGGACAACATCCTCTTCGGCTAACAACTGCCTCTTCTTTTGATGTCTACCATACTGCCACCTAGTTATTAGTGGTAATAATGTAAGATTATCCTCCATTTCTGATAAATCTCAATCCTTATGATTACTAACAGGTATTATAACTCTTGTATAAATATTTTCCCATGTTTCATTTATGTAATATAAATGACATAATATTTCAATTTGGACTCCAATGTGTATAGCAGCTCCAATTGCATGAGAACATGGATATTGATGAAAATCAAATTCCCTGCAAGTACATGTCCATTTATTTAGATTAATAACCGCCTCCTTTATTTCACCACCTCTCACTTTGAATGTGTTTGTTATTATATGGATCTACCAAAAAAGTCCTCGACTCTTTGTGTCAGACAAATAGTTCTTTTTGTACTACAAGAGTCAAATAAATATGATTCTTCTTAGCTTCCTCGCGACACTCGTAATGTCATCCTTGCAATACATCCCTCACATGGTCCATAAATACTCTAATAGGAATTTCTCTTGCTTCTAACAATAATGCATTCATACTTTCCATGATATTTGTTGTCATTATATTGTACCTCCGACTATCTTGGAATACCAGAGCCCATCTTAGAATACCAATCTCATCAAGATATTTGCCAATAGTAGGATATTGAGTACATATGTTTCCCCAATAGTCATTCCATTGAGAGACCATATATGATTTTGCAATAAGAAAAAACAATTTGTGTACTTTATCTTGCTTAAATTTTGCTTTGATGTTTTGCGACAAATGGAAGATGCATGTATAATGATAAGAGTCGGGATAAACCATTGCTATAGCTTTCTCTATGCTGTGATGTCTATCTGACACAAAATCGGGATTTAATATATCACCTATTTCAGATTTTAATTTTGAAATAAATTAGCCCTATGACTCCTCAGTCTCTGCATCACCAACACCAATAGCAATCGAAAAAAATTGACCAATACCATATAAGCTATTAGCAATGAACATCATTCCTAAATTTTTTCCTTTCAAGAATGTTGCATCAACAACAATATTTTGTCTAATACAAGTTCGAAAACCATATATAGAAGCTCCCATTGCCCAAAAAAAATACTTAAAATGGTTATCAACATCTCGCTCAATGAAAGTAACAGTACATGAGTTTGTCTTCTTCAACATATATGCATAAGATGGAAGCAATGCAAATGATGCCTCAGGTAATCCTCGAATCTTTTCATAAGCTAATTCTCTAGACCTCTAAGCTTTTGCATAAGATATATAAACCCCATATATCTTGCATATATCATCTTTGATATCTATAGGTCTATATATTCGACCAAGACTTTATATTTATCTTTTATTATCTCAGACACAAGTCTGCTAGTAGCCTGAGGATGATCCTTATGATTCATATTATCATTGCATGAATGGATATCATTAAAGTGAATAACACGCCACATATTTGATCTTATTTTGTAGTTGCTCTCACATACCATTTACATTCCATGCTGACCTTGCATTTCATAATTATAAGGGTCTTTGATGACTTGTAAACCCTGAATTCAAAGCTTCTGTTAATGGCCATCAAACTCATTACTCTTTGCAATTCTTTCTTTGAACGGAAAATATGATATACCCTAATAGCCATTGATGAACATGATGATAAAGGCCCAACAACTCTAGTAGATACATTTGTTGGGGCAATATTAAATTGAGTAAAGTTTGAGCCGAATCCTTTGGTTCCTTTAGTGTTAAGGGTTGTAGTTACTTCCAAGGTATTGAATAGATCGTCAAAATCATTATCAAATAACACCTCAGGCACAACATCATGTATAATATTTGTCAATTGTACAACTTCTGTAATAGGTTCAAATGGAACCTCATTGCAATCCCTTATCACATCTGTTTTGACCCTATCTATTGGAACCTCATTGCTTTGTTCAATTAAATCAACAGCTTTGTTGGGTGTCATTAATACAATGACATTACTCTATTCAAATGATGTCACATTTGACCTTTGTAATAGCTCGAATTCCACATAAATAGCTGACATTGACTGAACTTTTTTACACTCTTCTAATATAATTTACATTGCTTCATCATCAACAATTTCAGAGAATCAAACTTGTTTTCTTGCAAGCAGTTTATGCTACATCATATTCAATGAAAACTCCTCCGATTTATATCCAAATTTATTGTAAATCATCTTGTATAGTGTCTCATAGTTGCACTTAGATGACAATTTCATCAGTTTTGATTTCTCAGATGTCACATATACATTTCTTTTCCATTCACCACCATATTGAAGTAAAACAAACACCATATTGTAAGATCAACTATAAAATATAATCCTGAAATAAAAGAATATTAAAAATAAACAAAAATTAATATCATACAACAAAAAAGGAACAGTGTTCAACTTATTTGACATACTTTGACTAAGTTTCGACCTACATTGATGGAGTCGAACACTGAGTCGAAAGAGTTGAAACTGAGACGAACAATATTGAAATAGAATTGACACTGATTCTACATATGTTCCAGCTTATATTTATTCGAAAATAATGTTGAAAACATTATCAAAATGAGGTCGAAAAGTGGTCTAAATGAGGTCGACCTGTGGTTGAAATGTGTTCGAAAGGTAGTCGACCTAGTTCATGTTTAATCGAAATAGATAGACAATTATGGAAAATATACAAAAACATTAACAAAAATAATTGGGTGATACGAACTAGAAGTAAGACACGATAACGTCCCTCATTAGGTTCAAATAACGTATTTGCAAGAGTTTAGATAAGATATGTCTTTTGATAAAGACAAAATGAAATCTACAAATAAATATAAATTATTTGATATCAGTATAAGAATGAAAAAATGACAGTAATAATATATATTATCAAAATAAATATGTGTTAGTTACTAAAACTACTAGATCTGACTCGAAAATGAGAACAAAGGAATGATTGTATAATAGGAAAATGAGAATGAAAGGAAAGACCAAAAAAAAGAAGAAAAGAAGAAAATTTGAGGAGTAACTAAAGTCAAAGTTAATGATGGGAGTGAAAAAAGAGAGGCGAAACTGGGTAGCATAATTATAAAGGCAAAACTATCATTTAGAGTTTAAAATTATATAAATTTGAAATGTGATCATTTTTATAAAAAAAATATTATATATAATGTCATTATCATAAATTTTTTAAATTTAATTGAACTAAATAAAAATATATAAAAATTTAAATAATAAATTCAAGATTTTTGTTTTGATACCAAATATTAAAATTTATTTATTTGATTGATTTCATATTTTATAAATTTATTTATTTATTTATATTGGATTTAACTACGTTTCATAGATTTTGTATATCTCAATCCAAATATCATGGTTTATATAATCGGACCCATCTGTATACGCGATGGAAGTGGAACCCATAAAGGCAAAGTTTTCCCCTACCTGACTTTTGAACCGGTTGGAGAACATAATCGCGAATAAAGCCATCATTTCCGGCCAAAGAGAGAATTTCACTGTAAAGTCTCACCCAAATCGATCTAGGGTTTCTCATCTCTCTCTGATACAAGGTATCTATACCTCTGTCTAAATCTCTTTTTGTTTCAATTTCTATCTACACTCTTGTTATCTACATGTTTTGATGTGGCTCGTTTAGGGTGGATCTGGAATTTGAGCGTTATAGTGTGTTTCAGGAGTTGAAGATCTAAGATGTTGAGATTCAACGTTGGAGGGAAAGTGGTGGAGAGAGTTGATTTGTCAAGGAAGAAAAATTGGCCATGGCGTTTGGATATATGGCCGTTTGCTATTCTATACGTTGTTTGGCTTACTACTATTGTCCCTAGTATTGACTTTGGAGACGCTGTCATTATTCTTGGTGGCCTTGTGGCTCTTCACATTCTGGTCTGGCTTTTCACTGCATGGTCTGTCGATTTCAAATGCTTTGTTCAGTATAGTAAGGTATATGACTGTTTGTTCTATGTTTCTCTTCTTTTTTTGTGGATGATGACTGCTTGATACTGTATTTGGTGTTGTGTGTTTTTCAGGTTAATGATATTCACCTCGCGGATGCTTGTAAAATAACACCAGCGAAGTTTTCTGGTTCCAAAGAATTAGTACCACTGCATTTTCGTGAGAAGGTAGGCAGCCTATCATTCAAATCAGTTATTGAAATATAGGTGGACTCTTAGATGTTAGATTGGACGCATTATTTGATCTTGTAGTGGATTTACTTGCAAGCCAGTGCTGATTTTTTTTTTCCCTTGCTCCCATATGAAATGAATGGAAAATTATTAGATGGACCAACTGCACTTGAAAATAGTGCACCCTCTCTCACATTTAGGTGGGAACCATCTTCCATAAATATAGGTAATAACCACCTGAATGTGAGTGCAAGTTACACTATTTCATGTGCAGTGGGTGCACTTAATAATTTCTCGAAAGGAATTCAAAGGGTGAATGAAATTCTTTAAACCACCAGCTAGCAGGTTGATATATGAATTTGATACGTGAAGAATGACTTTATGTTGCTAGTATCTGCTTTGGCACTCATTTCATGCTTATTTATTTGAAATTTGTTTGAAGAACTGTCGGGAATAGATTAATTCTTCACACTTATGCTTGTAATGAGCTAAAATATATTTAATTTGATTGGCGATTATTAACTTGTTTCATTCCAAATAAATGCTTGTTGAATGAGGTACTTGTGACCTGTCTCCAAAAGATTAGTAACTTGTTTGTTATCAGCATACTAAACTTGCTTGTACTTTTTGAACATATCACGTTTTAGTTGCACTTTTCATTTTAATAATCTTGCATTGATTCAATTGGCAATGTCCTCAGTATTTGTGCTCCTTCTTAGCGCTTTTGAACCTAAATAGAACATGAACAAATTGTGGAACCTCTATTTGTCCATTTTAAGTCACCTGCTTCCCTACTTTTGGTATCACTAAAATTACAATGAATATTTTCTTGCAAGAAGCTCTATTCAATCCTATTTGGACTAATTCCACAACACCGTTGTCATTTTCATTACTGTTTCGAATTCCGTTATTTAATATATTGAGCCAGAGGCAAAATATGTGAACACGGTTAGAGAAATTATGATGTTTCTGACACCATAATAGATGTCATTGTTTATTTGAAAAGAATTTTTTTTTCAATTGCTTTCACTTTTTTGGTACACATGGCAATAGAGTAGGATAGAATAGAGGTTCTTACAAGAAAATATTCACTGCCAGAAATAATGGTGTTGCAGTGAATATTTATCACCAATCCTTTGGTTCTTACATTTTCCTTCACTTGTAAAGTTGGATGGTTCCTCCCCAGGGGATACAGAAGAGATTTACTTCGATTTCAGAAAGCAGCATTTCATCTACTCAGAAGAGAAGGAGACGTTTTGCAAGCTTCCTTACCCTACCAAGGAAGTATTTGGCTACTATCTTAAAAGTACTGGCCATGGCTCTGAGGCGAAAATAGCAGCTGCTACAGAAAAATGGGGACGAAATGTGTAAGTTATATTTTATTTTTAAAATTTTTCTGTTCATTCATTTGTTTGTCTAACAGTAGTTATTCTTAGATTCTATTTATTAATTTAATGATTTAAGATATAGTCAATCTTGTTTGTCGCAAAAGTCTACGTGGTAGTACTTTCTCTAAAGGGTTCTTTAATTGTCGTTGTTAATCGGCAATTTTTATTTTGTTGGTGCCCGAAGAATGGTACTAGTTTTCCTTTGAGACTATGGTACTAGGTTTTTCTATGAGACTATCATTTGGCATTCTTGTGAAACGTTTTTAACACAAGCAAAATGACTTAAAATTTTATCAATAATCTCAACATGTAAAATCAATTATGATTTTCTGGTCTTAGTCCGAAACTGTTTGGGGCTGACCATTATAGATATGTTTTCTCCATTTCACTCTATTCAAAGCAACATTTTTGGAAAGATCTAGAGTTGCTAAATCCTTTCTCACTACTTTCTTATATGCCAACCCTAGGTCTGCCCCTTGCTTTTGTTATTTCTTACAACTTCAATGTGCTCAATCATCTATACTAGTGTATTTGTTGGCCTATGATACTCATGCCTTAATCATTTGTATCTCCCTTCTCTCAACTTTTCCTTGGTGGGTGCCACTTTCATCTTTACACGAGTGCATTGATTTCTTATCTTGTCGTCTTTCATTGCTTAACACTATCTACCATATATCTTAATTGGTTGATTCTTTATCATATAGAGCTTCAACTTAGCTGGTATTTTGTGATCACATGTCACCCTTGTTATATTCTTCACTTTATCAATCCTGCTTCAATCCTATGTTTGACACTCATCTCAATATAAAAAGCTTAAATTTGACTACTTGTCAACAGTTTCTTACCAATCTGGTGAGGTAGCCGAGAAAATTTTGATTATTCTTTTCTATCCATCATCAATATTGTGGAAATGAATTCATTTAGTCTAGCAGTAAACTTGATTTGGATTAGATCTTAGAGCCTTTATGGTATTGAGGTTTAAATTGTTTTTCCAGGAAAGCATCATTTAGATGGGAAAAATAGTTTGAGAGTAGTGTTTTGTGTAACTTGATATGTAAGCTTAAGAATGCGATTTACATTACATCCTCTTAACAATTAAATCAAGCATTGAGAGCTAAAAAGCGGCCTACTTTCAGAAATTTAGCTTGATGTTTTGAAACTTTAATGATTAGAATATGTGAAATTCACTTTTAAAACAAATTTTAATTATCTCTAATTAATGCTTTTAACATAATATTTTTCTTAACAGCAACTCAAACAACAATGCTATGTAGACCTTTTGTCGAGTATGATGGAGAAAAGGATTATTAGTTTGATGATGATTTGTGATTGGTTTATCTTGATGAGATTTATTATCTTGATTATAATAATGTATTTTTAATGAGGTTAGAGAAAGAGAAATATATGAAGGAGCCCCTCCAGAATCTAAGGCCCTGTTTAATTGTGGAAAATGTTTTTCATTTTTATTTTTCAGTTTTCTTCTTTGTTTTCTGTTTTCCAATTTTCCATTTTCTAAATAGAAAACTGAAAAATAGAAAATATTTTCAATTGTTCATAATTTTGCAAAATAGATAGTTATAGTTTAAGAAGATGATAAGATTGTATACATAATAAAGAAATAGGGTTTAAAAAAATAAATTAAAAAAGGGCATGTGGGATTTGAAAGTTAGAAAAAAAGACCGTTGTAGAAAACCCCATGTTTTCCAATGAAAAAATATGCATACTTTATTAAGGAAAATAATAGAAAACAACTAAAATGAATTTTCTTAAATTAGTTATGAAGTTGGAAAATTCAGAAAACTATTTTCTAGTGTTCTATTTTGAAAATAATTCTAAGTATATATCAATTCCTATTTTCTTGGATTTATTTTCTGGAAAATAAGCCTTTTTTTTTTCCACAACTAAACACATCTTAAGGGTTTCCAGTTAAGCAGAACTTAAAATAAATCATATGCATTGCATATTTATTGAGGGAAGAGGAACTAATTGAGTGGGGTTAGCTTGGGTGCTGTATAGTTACCATCGAGTATACACTTTAATAACCCAGACTCTTTTATACCAAGAACTGTTAGAAGTGATGAGGATCCCAATCCAACCATAGGATTGAAGCAAATTGGGTGAAGTGTATAAATGCAACAAAAGTCCTATGTGTTCGCAATAGATGAGAATGTGTGTAATGGTTAGACCCAGGACTTGTTGGTTTGGGGGTGGGAATAGTGGAAACAAATTTAGGACATAAATTAGGAACTCATAATTGATATGGGCGTTCCATTCTCTAATTTACATCTCATACTTTTTGTTTTTCAGAAATATGGCCATGATACAATTGTTGGCTTTCTCCTTATGCATATTTGGATGTCACCGTAGTTTTTCTATTTCCAATAACTTTTCTTTAAGGACTTTGCACTGTACAATATTTTTATATTCATGAATATCAAATATTTTTTTATTTATCAAATTGGTTGTTCTCTGGTTGTGTAGATTTGAATATCCTCAACCTACGTTCCAGAAATTAATGAAAGAGCACTGCATGGAGCCCTTTTTTGTGTTTCAGGTCTTATCTTAAAATTGCTCTCTCTCTCTCTCTCTCTCTCTCTCTCTCTCTCTCTCTCTTACACAGGCGCGTGCACAATTTTTTTTAGATTTTTACCTTGTTCTGTTTTGAGTTTTACTCCTCCTTGTATGTAGGTCTTCTGTGTAGGGCTTTGGTGTTTGGACGAATATTGGTATTATAGTTTATTCACTCTATTTATGCTGTTTATGTTCGAGTCAACGATGGCAAAAAGTAGGTTGAAGACCCTAAGTGAGCTAAGGCGTGTTAGAGTTGATGGCCAGACCCTCATGGTCCATCGCTGTGGGAAGTATGTTATTTTAATGTTATTTGGATTCCTACTACAATTGAAGATCTATGGAAATTATGCATTGAATTACCATTTTAGGTGGGTGAAACTCTCTGGGACTGATCTTTTGCCTGGCGATGTTGTCTCCATTGGGCGCTCCTCTGGTCAGAATGGAGAAGATAAGTCAGTGCCAGCTGACATGCTCTTATTAGCTGGAAGTGCCATTGTAAATGAAGCTATTCTCACAGGCGAGTCTACTCCACAATGGAAGGTTGTTCTCCTTTATATTCTTCCTCATTATCATACTGTTGGTTAAAATTGATCTTGAGGTTTTGTGTTCTGACACTTGTAATTTTCAAGTGGGTCAATTTTAGTTTCAAGGATTTGTTCCTGGGTGCTGAAATCAAATCTGGGCTGTAATTTGCAGTAGGCTGCTTTTTATATAATGTGCTCTTTCATATTTATGGATGTTTATATTGTCAGCAACATATTCTGAATATAAACAACATATTCTGATGTCAAACCTAAATTCTTTATTGTTAAATTGTTTTTTCCAATTAAATTTTTTACATGCCTATCTTGGTTGCCATTTCATAAGTTGTGACTGTTCTATTTTGGTGGTTGTTTGAATTATTTGATTTTCAAAAGTTGTGTTTTTTTTTTTAATTTTTTTCCTTGTAAGCTTAGCGTTTGATGGAGAAAAATTATCTATAGACTGAAACTTAGTGGCATGGAGAAAAATGATCTATACAGCCAATTAAAACTAGTTCGGATTAAAGCTTTGTTGATTTTTTTTTTAATAACAGAAATTTTTTTTTTGAGGAAGGAAGACAGGAGGATACATGGACAATAAGTTTTATGGTCTAATTATTTTCTCAGGTTTCTATCATGGGTAGAGGAACTGAAGAGAAGTTATCAACTAGGCGAGATAAAAGCCATGTTCTATTTGGTGGTACTAAAATATTGCAGCATACCCCAGATAAGGTTGGTTTTGTAAATATTGCTTCTTAAATTTCTTTATTTACCTTACTTGTTCAGTTGTTGTTATGTTCTTCTTATCCATGCTTTTGATTTTCACCTTGGAGTTAGACCTTTCCACTGAGAACACCTGATGGTGGCTGTTTGGCTGTTGTTCTACGAACTGGGTTTGAAACAAGTCAGGGTAAACTGATGAGGACAATTTTATTTTCCACAGAGAGGGTAATTATTCATTATTCATCATTAGTTTAGTGATTAGTGAAACTTTGATGATGTACTGATTTGTTACCTGGATAATGTTTTCAATTATACTTGTTGAAGGTTACTGCCAACAGCTGGGAAAGTGGGCTGTTTATTCTATTTTTGGTTGTCTTTGCAGTTATTGCTGCAGGTTATGTGCTTAAAAAAGTAAGTAATGGTCCTTTTCAACGTACCATCTGGAATTTTACATGTTTTGCTTCTAATAATGGTGATATCTTGATAGGGACTAGAAGATCCCACAAGGAGCAAATACAAACTTTTCCTTAGTTGTTCGCTAATTATAACCTCTGTGATCCCACCTGAGTTGCCCATGGAATTGTCAATAGCAGTCAATACATCTCTTATTGCATTAGCACGACGTGGAATATTTTGTACGGAACCTTTTCGCATTCCATTTGCTGGAAAAGTAAGTTGGCCTATTAACAAGAAAGTGCCTGTTTTTCTGATATTATCTGGTCACCATGTCTCAGTTGTCTTCCTTTCACTAAACTGACATCTTTTTCACTTCGGTAAACATTATAAAAGTTCAGTGGTAATTCATTAAATGCAAAGTTCTCATATAATTTTTTCTTTGTTTTATAGTCAAGTTCTGCCTGTATGGTAAATTGACATAATGGTGTGTACTCAAATGATTGTTTCTGCATGTCATCTTATTATAAATATTATTTTCATATTTTTCCTGCAGGTTGATATTTGTTGTTTTGATAAAACTGGGACACTCACGTCAGATGACATGGTATGCTCATGACGTCATGAAAAATTATGGGCATCATTTGGTGGATATATATCTCATTTTATGAATCCTTTCCTTCTTGCTCCTTTTCAGGAGTTTCAAGGAGTTGTTGGATTAACTGGTGGACAGGATTTAGAATCTGATATGACCAAAGTGCCTGCCCGAACTTTAGAAATTTTGGCTTCTTGTCATGCCTTGGTATTTGTGGACAACAAACTGGTATGCTGATGTTATTTAAATATGCTGCTTTTAACATAACTGTATTTAGGTTGTGAGTCTTGTTGTACTACTGAACGGGATGCCCCAACCCTGAACTGCCCTCTAAATTGCACTGGCTGCAATAGTATTACAGTGTCTTTGGCATAAAGTTTGAGCACAAGGTGGCTTTAGTTTATTTGCACTGTTAGTAGAAAAAAGGGTTTTGCATTACACACAAGTGTCCTATTTATAAAGTTGTAAGACGGTATACACATTAAAGGCTTCCATAGGCATGCCACTTTCAGTTGCTTTCTATCATATCTTCATCGGGCACTTAAAAATAAAGGCCTTCTTCATAGTTGTCAAGGGCGTGAACTTTAGGCTGGAGGAATATTGAGGCTTCAAGGTTTGTATCCAGTGTAGCTACAAGCGAGGTGCAATTTCTCAGGCGATGGCTAGGTTTTTCTGGCTTATGCCCTCGGGTGAGGCTTTGACCATAGTTAGTAAAGGTGAATGGTACTTTAGGCATGATGCAGTCCCGTAGACTGGACTTTCATGGAATTTTGTTAACCAAGACAATTCCTGTGTGGCACTAGTTATTCTTTTCCCTAACATACAAAGAACACAAGTTAGCCTTCCCACGATTGCCAACCCTAGGAAAAGAAGCAAGCAAGTATCAAAGATGATGAATACAAGAACAAAGGAAGCTTTATAATAATGCTTGGTACAGTACTTTTCATTCCTAAGATTACAAATGAATGGTCCTACAATTCTTCTTTTGGAGAAGCTATACTGGAAGGCAAGGGAGGACCTAATTAATAGTTCCTTCCCTGTTCTGGACCTGAAATGGGTGCAATTCTAAATGGAGGAAAAAAAAATGAAATGGAGGATGGTTTCATCATTAACATTGGTCTTATGTAGAATACACTTGTAAGGTTTATTTGCCTACTCTGTTTATTCACGTTTCGAGTTGTTTTTCCCCTTAGTCTGTGGACGCTTTTATGAAAAGGTCCTTTATGAAAAATTGGACATGAAATGACAGTGGTTTGCAATTTACCCTGATTGGTTACTCTACTCAACTCAATTCAACTAATCCTTAATTCTGAAGTGGTTTTAGTTAGCTGTATGGATCATTTTCCTCCATTCCACCCAGTTTGGTCTATGATGGATAATTTTCCTCGAAGTGGCTGGGCTTATCTATGTGGATCTTTTTCCTCATAGTAGTTGAGTTTATACGGATCAATTTCCTCCATATTATCCATCCAGCAGGCATAGTTTGGACAACATCCTTTCTGTACTAATAATCCACTTTTTGTTATATGATGCACCTCATTGCTCAACAATATAATTGTTGTGGTTATATCTTCTACTCAGCAGAAGCAAACCTCTTCTTGGCAGGGGTAGTGAGGTCATGGGGGCTGGAGTTCTTTAGATATGTGTATTATCCCCTGATTTTGTATCGAAGTGCTTTATGTTGCTAATATACCTCTATTGCTTCCAGGTTGGTGATCCTCTTGAAAAAGCTGCACTTAAAGGAATAGACTGGAGTTACAAATCCGATGAGAAGGCCATGCCAAAAAAGTAAGTTGTGATGTCTGTTAATATTTGCTGGTCTAAATTTTTCCTCTGAATTGCTTTAGAGATTTGCAAATTCTTTTTTGTTTATTTTCATCCTGATTTTGTCTTCAAAGTTCTAAGAAATAAATTGAAGGCAAAGTAAAAAAAGGGAAAATCATTTAATAAATAGAGCAGAATACAAAGAAGAGAAATGAGACTTCAAGCAAACTAGAAAGAACAAGCATTCTAGCTTGAGATTGTCTTTTTTGGGAGTATGGACTAATAAGTTTGAGACCTTTGCTTCTGACTGATAATTGTGATTTGAAATGGATTTATCAGTTTGTATAAGAAAATTGGTCAGTTTTCATTTTATTTCTGTATGCTATGGCTAGATTCTGATAGAATTTTTCAGTTAGATTTTTGACATGATAGGTAAGTGAAATTTCTAATATAGTTCTACAAGTAAAAGAATGCTATAAGACTTTCCTTACTTAGCACACAAAGTTAGCTAAATTTTTTAGAAAATTAGGAACAGTAGGCTGATTGAAAATTGGAGTGGAGTGAATTTGTTAATTCAAATTAAAGTTTTGTGACTATGCTGAAATTTGCTGACAAGTTATCATGGGTGAAGTTGAGCTGATAAATTCGGTAGGGAGTGCATCAGGGTGAAGTTGAGCTGATAAATTCGATAGGGAGAGCATCAGGTTGGGATATTTTTATTGAGAAAAAGATTGCGTCCAATTAGAATAATTGGCGTGCTAGTTAATTAGATGTTTAAAATGAGGATGGTTGGCAATCTATGAGCCCATGAGATGGTTTTTTTCCTCTGTCGTGAGCATATGGAATTTTTTCTCCTGGTGGTGAACCAAGTGTCCAGTAAGTCTATGAGAGGTACTTAGAAGAAAAAAAGGAATGGGGAAAACATGAAAGAAATTAGATAGAAGATAAGAAAATCTGGTTTAGACCAAAAATTTGAAAGAATCTAGAACCTCCCAAAGAATCCACAAATGAAACGTTCTGCATTTGGAGTTGATGAGTAATATATTAGCAATAACAAGCGTGGATTCTTATGAAGTTGAAAAGTGTCATGTAGGAAATTATTCAATTTCAATAGATAATGTAGTAACTTCCATTATGGTTGACAATATTTAATAATGCTCCAGGTTATTTTATCCCGAAAGCTTTCCTGTGTGATTATAAAAGTGGGATCTGTTGAGCCATAAATGGGGTAGAATATGTTGTATTAGTGGATCATAATATGTACGGTTTCTGATTCATATTGTTTGGGAAGTATTTTTTTTTAGGTTGATTTTGGAAGTGTTAATAGAGGCATTCAAGTAACTTTTGCCATTTGTTTTGCTTTCTTATACTTTACCTTGATCCTCATTGCCAAGTTGGCAATTGCATTCATTTATTTTCAATGTTCCCATCTGATTTCAAGTCTTTCCTTTGCTATATCCTTTTCTTTTGATTTGTATGGAATTTTCTATTTTCCTTTTAATTGTCTTAATTTGTTTTCCGGATGAGTTCAATGCGGCTGTTCATGTCATTTCATATCAATGGCAGGGGAAGTGGCAATGCTGTGCAGATTGTTCAAAGACATCACTTTGCATCTCATTTAAAACGAATGGCAGTTGTTGTTCACATACAAGAGGAATTTTTTGCTTTTGTGAAGGTATGTTGGTTACAAGTGTCCATTGGGTGAAGTATTTAGACTATATGCACAAATCAATTATATTATTTTATTATACAAGAGTCTGGCACTATGAGGTAGCTTTTCAATTAATTTATAGCAAAAAAATTCCACAAAAATATTTTGAAATTCATTTCTAGCTCTATTGTGAAACAATGAAAATCCATTTGGAATGTATAGATTCTGTTCCGTGAAATCCAATATGCTCAGATTCTATCAAAATTGATGGATTTTGTAAAGAAATTTCACATGATTTAAATCACGTAATTATTCAGGCTTAAATGCCCTAGTTAATTATCAAAGCAACAACCTAATTTCTCTTTCTTTGCTTCTTTCTCATGTTTCCCTGTCATTAATGCATTCAGGGAATTTTAGAAAAAAAAAAGCATATTAGATTCAATACTTCGTTTGGTCCGATACAATTTTCATTTAACTTGAATGGAGTTCTAGATATTGAGAAATAGGTGCCAAAAACGAGAATGACAGAATTCATTTGCAGTAAAAAAAAAAAAAAATGAAATTCCAAATGGAGTGCACTGAAATATTTATCTGAATGATTGGGTTTTTGCTTGCTTTCTCCTCCTCACTGTCCTTGTGGCTTGTTGGAACTGCTGAATCATACTCGGTCCATTTAAATAGTAGGCTCATTTGAGTAGCTTATACTGCACTTGTGAGCACTTTGAGCAAATTTGAAAAGCAATATTGTGAATAAATTGTGTAGGAGCTCATATGATCTATTTGTTTCATAGTTTCCTATTATTTCAATTTTGAAAAAGGGCCACTATACTTTTAAGATGGAGTAATGTGAATCTGGACTTGAGCTGATTTGTATGAGTGATTTAGATCTGGTTCTACCTTTTGCACTTCGCAACTCAAACCAGATGCAGGACAGATAGAACTTGCAAATGCTCTGGGCCCTTGTAATATTCTCTTATTTTATTGTACTAGTAATGATCATTATTTGATCTCATCTCTCATAATGGGCCCTTACTATTTCCCTTTTTCAAGTTTTTCCCTTGTAATCTTGTGGTGTCAGGGGGCTCCAGAAACTATCCAGGATAGACTTGCTGATTTGCCACACTCTTATGTTGATACTTACAAGAAATATACGCGTCAAGGGTCTCGGGTTCTGGCCCTGGCTTTCAAGTCCCTTCCTGACATGACAGTAAGTTCTCAAAAACTCTCAATCCTGTCATCCATATGTTCTAAAAGCAAGCATTTCATTTTTCTGGAACTTGGACTTGTGTATGTATTCTAGCATAATAAGCTTAGCTATTAGGACTTGACAGCCATTTCATAAAAGAAGTTGTCTTATAGTGCTGCATGCTGGTGTAATATGAGGGATTCCTTTTATTGTTTGAGTTATTCATGGTGCATGTTGAGGACATTTTGGTTCTTCTCTCTAAATACAATTAAGTGCCTAGATGCATAAACCTCGCCCCTCCATTATCTGATAGATTATTTTCAAAAATTTCAGACATGTACTTGAGTCCTAATAAAGTTAAATGCATTCATGGAGAGTAAAAAAGTATTTTGCTGCATGTGGTATTTTTTTTGTCATTCTTTTTGTAGCTTGTCAAGCATTTTCCTTGCATCCTTTTCAATTTTCTTTAAATCCCTGGTGAATTCAAATTTTAAATACCCCATAATTCGAAAAAGAAATGTGAGTTTTGCATGGATACTTTTAGCCATGTTCACACTTAAAGTTAGTTTAGAGAATATTAGGTTTAAAAGTTTTGAACACATTTATTTATTACTCAGTTATTTTCTCGATGCCACACAGAGTTGGTTTCATATGTTATTTATATATATAAAATTGTTATGTTTATATGAGTATGCTTAAATTTCTGTATTTTATTTTTCATTTGAATGAAGGTTAGTGAGGCTAGAAGCTTGGATAGAGATGTAGTAGAGAGTGCCCTTACTTTTGCTGGTTTTGCGGTAAGCAAATGACACCACAATTCTCTTAGCCCCTGTTTTTCTCTTCTGGTTTGTCTATACCAATTTATGGCTTTTTGATATATTGAGCGGGTTTTAAGTTTGCTTTTATCAGATGCCTTCCTTATCCTTATCGTTGCTAAGTATTTGTAATTTAAATATCAGGTATTTAATTGCCCGATAAGAGCAGATTCAGCCTCCATTTTATCCGAATTAAAGAATTCATCACATGACCTGGTAAGCAACAAGTTCTCGTTCACTTATTTTGCTGGCTGTCATTTTATTTATTAACTAGAGCTAGAAGTTCAGGCGAGGCTGTTGTGCTTGGATAGGTAGGGATATTAAATGAATGGATTTGAACTTAATAATGTTACCCTAATTTAAATGATGTTTGAATCCATAATTTTCTTTGATTGAGTAGATTCATGAGTGTTGAAGAAAACTGGTTGAGTGCAGATACCTACTAAAAGTCTAAGATGATATAATTTCAGGGCATGCTCTGACATTTTGTTAAGATTGTTGGTCCTAACAGTTTAGTATTTTAGGAATTTAGGGTTTTCAGGTAAAAGAATTAGAAGAAATAGAAGAACAGAAGAGGTTAAGTAGAATTTAGGGTTTGGGGAAGGGGAAATTAGAGAAGAAGAGAGAATTCTAGAAGGAGAATAGAGTTTTTTATTAATCAGTCTCCCAAAAAATACAAACTTACTGATCTGCAGCCTTAATATAGCTTTCAGAGATCAGTTTCCGCTGGATAGCTTCTGAGTTAAGCTATGCAGTTATTCATACAACATACTTCTAACTACCAGCCTATAATTTCGGATCTGGATCTATTGCCAGCTGTGTTTTAGTTACTGCATATTTGTATTAGCTACTCAATATTACAACTGAGCTAATAACACCCCATTTAACTACTGAACACAGTCATTAACCTGCCATACAAGAACAAAACTTAACAATTACACATTTACCCCTTTTCTTCCTCTAAACTTCTTCCTGTAATATGTAACAATACCCTCTCCATCAGCTCTTTGTTGTCCCCAAGAAAGAGAACAAGCTGGAAATTGACTTGAAATGAAAGAGTGATCTTCCCAAGTAGCATCCTCCCTAGGCAAGTTTCTCCATTTAATCAAACCTTGAAAAACAGGCTTGTTGCCCCTTGAAACAGTCTTGGTATTGAGAACTCTCTCTGGCTCAATGACTGCAGAATCATCCTCCATAATTGGTAATTCTTGTAGTGGAATAATCTGCTCCCCCAACTTTTTCTTTATAAGAGAAACATGGAATACTGGGTGAATGGAACTAGTTGCAGGTAGATTCAATTTGTAAGCAACCTTTCCAACCCTAGCTAAAATCTGGAAAGGACCATAAAATTTAGTAGAAGACTTAAGCCTGTGTCTTAAAGCTAAAGTAGTCTGCCTATAGGGCTGTAATTTGAGGTAAACCCAATCACCTACCTCAAACTCTCTCTCAGTTCTATGCTTGTCCACTTGCTGCTTCATTTTGTTTTGAGCTAGTGACAAGTTCTCCTTTAAAATTTCCAGTAAGTGCTATCTGTGTTGCAACAAATCTCCTACTGCAGCCACCTTACATGGCTCCAAGGGTAAGACTGGTGGAAAGGTTGGGGGTACCCATATACTGCTTCAAAGGGTGACATTTTGATGGCACTGTGGTAAGAGGAGTTATACCACCACTGTGCTAAAGATAACTATTTGCACCATCCTCTTGGCTGGACATGAGACATACACCTCAAGTAACTTTCCAAACACTGGTTCACTCTCTCAGTCTGCCCATCTGACTGTGGGTGATATGCAGTGCTGAAGTTGAGGGTTGTGCCTAATAAACGAAAGAGGTCCTTCCAAAAATTGCTAGTGAATATTCTGTCTCTGTCTGTTACTATAGATAGGGGGGCTCTATGTAGTTTAAACACCTCATCCAAGAACAATTGAGCTACTGTTGTGGCAGTATAAGGATGAGTCAGTGCTAAGAAATGACCATATTTAGTAAACCTACAAACAACTACCAATATAGTATCCTTGCCCTTTGAATTAGGTAGTTGTCCAATGAAATCCATGGATATGTGCTGCCAAGCTTGAGAAGGAATAGGCAGTGGCTGTAGTAAACCAGGAGCAACACAGCACTCAAGTTTACACCTGGCACAAGTATCACATTTTTGAATCCATGCCTGCACCTCTTTCAACATACCAGGCTAGTAAAAATGCTTTTGTAGCCTAGTATACGTGACTTGTATTCCAGAATGCCCACCAAGTGCACTGTTGTGGTAACTTTGTATTAGTTGCTGCTTTAAGGAAGTAGAATTCCCAATATACAACCTGTCTTTGTACATAAGTAATCCATTTTTGAGTTCAAACCCAGGATGAGCAGCCTTATCTATGCCCAGTTGCTTGACCATCTCAGAAACTTTGGAGTCTTGCTTATAAGTGTTGTTTATGCTATTCATCCAAGTAGGCAAAATTTGAGATTGCATAGAGCAATTAAGAGGCTGCATTGTTAGACAACAATTTGCTCTCCTGGATAGAGCATCAGCTACCTTGTTCTCTACTCTTTTCCTATACAAAATCTTGTAGTCCAGTCACAGCGGCTTGGAAATACCCTTCTGCTGAAGGCTTGTGTACAACCTTTGCTCTAGAAGATACTTGATGCTTTCATGGTTAGTTTTGATAAAGAACTGGCCTTGCTCAAGGTAATATCTCCACTTTGTCACTGCATAAGTGATTTGCCAATAATTCCCTCTTATAAACTGATAGGGACTTGCTTCTAAAGCCAAATACCTGTGAAATGAAGGCAATGGGGTGCCCTTGCTGTTGCAACACTGTTCCCATTCCCCAGTTACTGGCATCTGTCTCCACAATAAAGGGGGTGGTGAAATTAGGTAGAGCTAGGACAGGAGCTTATGTCATTCTCAATTTCAGCTTCTCAAAAGCTTCTTGTGCCTCTATATTCCACTTAAACCCCTCCTTTTTAAGTAAGTCGGTCAAGGGTTTACTAATAATGCCATAATGATGTATAAATTTTTTGTAATACCTTGTTAAGCCCAAGAAACCCTTTAATTCTTTTACTGTGGTTGGTTTTGGCCAATCCTGCATGGCTTGTATTTTTTTTAGGTTTTGTATACACTCCTTGACTAGAGATAATATGGCCTAGGTATTCAACTTGTGGCTCAGCAAAGGAACATTTAGACAGCTTAGCAAACAGGTTCTGTTTTCTGAGAATTTGTAAGGTAATGGATAGGTGTTGCAGGTGTTCAGTCATGTGTTTGCTGTATAC
>CANXYC011210435.1:0-13539 GCA_948193065.1 Aleurites moluccanus
GTGTTTTGACTTTTGCTCCGGAAATAACCAATGGCAAATCTTGCAATGTTCTTCCTTTACAGGGTTTATTGGTTTGGTAAATATGGTTTAAGTGTTTTACATACAAAATTATGATTTAAAGTTTTAATTGTGTATTTATTATTTTTTTTTTATTAAACTGACTCCTACTAAAATTTAAATTCACAACCTTATTAATTTTTAAACAACTCTAATGCTATTATACGTAAGACATTTTGATATTATATATTTTAAGTTTATTATATTATAATGCAAGTATTCAATAATTCAACTACTTATATTTAATATGAGATAAATAGTCTTGAAAAAATAAAATTTTAAAAAAAAAAATTTAGAGATTGTTTGATTTGCTGAGTATTCGGCATGATTAAATTAAATTTTATTGATCATTTTTATTGATCATTTCAATGAGATCATTTTTAGTGATCAATTAAGATTAAGATATTGAATCTATACATTAATACCTAAATTTGTATATTAAAATTCCCTCTCAAACTAAAGGAGGTAAGAAAATAGTCATTTGAAGTTTGTCAACAAGATCACGAAAGCATTGAGACAGATGTGCTTTAGTGTTTATGTCAATAGCTTGATTGAGAGAATAACTAAAATAAGCTTGATAGTATTTTAAAGAACGTGATGCCAAAGTGATAATCATTCTCAATATATTTATTGCGCTTATAAAAGACATCATTATGAGCAAATTAGATAGCACTACGATTGTCACAATGTAAGGAGATAAAAGACAAATGATAGATACCTATATCATGAAGCAACCAACGAAGCCAGATGAGTTCAGAAGTAGTGTTAGCAAGAACTTGGTACTCAGCTTCAGTGTTAGATGGATATTACATATTGCTTTTTATTTCGCTAGGAGATGAGAGAGTCATCAATAAAAAAAAAAATAGTAACCAATGATAGAATGTCGATCAATGGGATCCCCAGCCCAGTCAGCATTAGAATATACTTTTAATTCTAGCGAAGATGAACTAGAAAAACGTAAACCATGAAACAAAATACTTGAAGGAGTTGCCAAAATAGCACTAGAGGTATGAGAGAGTCATCAATAAAAGAAAAAACAGTAACTAGTGGTAGAACATCGATCAATGGGATCTCCAACCCAGTCAGCATTAGAATATGCTTTTAATTCTAGCGAAGATGAATTAGAACAATATAAACCATGAAACAAAGTACTTGAAGGAGTTGCCAAAATAGCACTAAAGGTAGGCAATGAGCACTCAGTACGGAGAGTTGTAAGATGGGTTCCCTCAGAAATTAATTTCTGAATCACAACATCCAATTCAGGCAAAGGAATACAATGGAGAAGAGATGCACTGATAGACTCAAATTCAAGGCGAAGAGTCATAAGAAGATGCCAAACATGCTGACAGTTACAAGACCCATATAGAGAGTAGCAAAAGCAGAATTAGGCCATTGTGGATCACAGTTTTTATCCTAGAGTGTCTGAAGTTCAGAGACATAACTATGAATCATCTGATTAGATTGTTGCTGGAGATGATGAATATTTCAATAAATTTGAAATTGGTGAACATATCAGAAATTGCATATCAATTCTTAAGAAACAATCATATCTTTTCAGCAGCTTCAAAACGATGAAACTCGCCCTTAATACTGGGTAGACAAGTGTTACAAAACCGTGTTAAGTTTTGATATTTTTTCCATCCTATTGATTAAATCTTTCAATAATTTAGCATCACCTTCATAAGCTTGTTTGGTCGTTTAGGGATTTGACCAGTCACATAATGCTAGAGAAACCAACCTTTCAGAAACTGCACATTTCTTATGCCCATAAATCTCTGCTAGAAACATCAAAAATTATAGTAATGGGTTGTACAATAGGCTAAGATGGAGGTGAAGACTCAGAAGTAGCCATGGTGAAAAAAAAGGATAAAATAATGCAAAAATATACTTAACCGAACCTGAAACTGCAATATAGATGTTGAATTAGGCCAAACTGAAGCCAAAAATGAATTCAAGAGGGTCAAAAACTTTTGGAACTGGTCTAATTCTTCAAAAAACCAGTTGGCAAAAGTTTGCTAGACCGATTCGATCAGAGAAGTTGACTAGCGGATTAGGCGCAGATCGAAGCGGGTATTAGAGCGGGCTACTGACATCACAACATGATATGGATTGATGACATTACTCTATGATGTCACAAAAGCTAGGAGCATTCTGACGGCGTGCGAGAGCGCATGAAGAGGTCGTTGACAGAGTGACAAGTAAGGCTAGGTCACTGGAGAAGGGCAGAGCTGGTGGTAGGGTTAAACCGGTGATTAGTGATTGAAATCCGACAAGAAAAGCAAAGGTAGTAGGTTGAGTACCAAACTAAACTAGAAGTGAACCAAACCATACCAACCCAAAAACAAGAGCCTAGAAAATAAAATCCAACCAGAAAATAAAAATGCCAGAATGTAAGAATAAGAAAAAAAAATTAGATGTCACACCCCAAAACTACCGGTGTGACGGTCCTAGGGCAAGGATAGGCATAAGGCCACCATACACCCGTAGAACCCTTAGCTAACCTGGATCAAACATATAATACATACTAACATCATGCCAAACATCCACATCTTATATATATCTTATCAACCTGGTATGACATTTCCTCTTGTTCCTTACCGATAAAAAGATAATTCTAACATCAATATGGAATAAAGGAAAGTCTACAATTCCATCCATGGCAACAAAAGAATAAGCAACATCACACACATTTACGGAGCTTATAAGAGTATACTTCTCATAGACATGAATACATATATATATAATTAAACTATTATCTAAAAAATATTACATAAAAGAGTCTTCTTGTAGAGAAGGGAATCAAGAAGCTTTATATTCAGGATTAACTCTCTCTCAAGCTAAGCTAGAACCTGAAATCCATAAAAGAGTGGTGAGCCTTTAACTCAATAAGATGTGAACAATCAAAATGAATAACATATATAGAATACTTAAATAGCAAATATTGAATATATACCATAGTACTAGAAAGAAATCTTAACATATACATTAATATCATAAGTGCTTACAAAGGGTAGTACTATCCAATCATTTCATAATACATATATGAATATCAAATCATGATTCTTTTTAAGAACATGAATGCCTATAAAGTATGGCATTATCAAACAAACATAACATAAAATCGATATCATATCATAACTTTTGGGTAGCCTTACTACCTTTACGTGGCACATATGCTTGTGCAGGCATATACCTAAAGCTCGTGATCCCCTCTGGGTGGAACACTAATACTTTACCCTATTATTCAGGTTTCCTCTGTGAACATTGGACCAATGAATTAACTCTCATTGGGAAAAATATTTTATAATGTATGTTCCGTGATATACATATCAAATATTGGTTCAACAATAATTGAAAGTGATTAATAGATCACAACATATGAATAACATATCATATTATACATAACAAAGGCTTATTAATGAACTTGATCCAAGGAAAATAACTAAGTCATTATCAATATTCAAAGATTCTATTTAAGGAGGGTTTCAATAAATTGAATTCATAAATAACATATACATATATACATGAATATAATATACTTTAGCAAAAATTCTCATATGGAGAATCATACACATGAAACGAAATCCACACTTACCTCTTAGCACACAAAAAAAAAGCTTTCTAATCAAGCTCAACTCTTGCTCAAATCCAAAATATTCTTAATTTCTTAAGTTCTCTTCTCCTAAATAAAAATCCCCAAAAATCCAAATTTTAGAATTTTCTCAAAGCAATCACATAAAATAATTCTCCATAAATTCTAACCTGCTTAGAGTCCCTATAGAAAAATTCTAGCATTAATTTAACCATTAATAGATGATTAATAATAGTTATAGAGAAAATCTACTATTTAGAGCACTATTCATCCAAAAATCATAAATCTTCATACTACTAAATCTAACTATAATTATGTCACACCCCAACTCCAGTAATGCGACGATCCTAGGGCAAGGGTAGGCTTAAGTCCACCATAAACCCATAGAACTCACAAATCATGAATCTCATCATTATCAAATAAATTGCAACATCATATATTACCATACATCTATCGTGTTCATACATATAATTAAAATCAATCATATCTTTCTATTATCATTTCATATTTTTCTCTTGTTCCTTAATGATCAAAAGAGACATTTCACATCACTGAGGAACAAGAGTACCCAAAAGGTAACGATCATACATCAAAATATTCTAGTATCCTTGAAAGGCTAACTACGGAGCTCTAGAATATACTCCCATTACACATTGTGTCATAATACCATTAATAATTATACAAAATATCTCAAAAGAATTATTACAATGAAACTTCTTGGAATTAATAAGTCAAGAAGCTCGATCCTCTTTATTAGCTCCTTCATGAGCTATGCTATTACCTAAAATCCACAGAAGAGGAGTGAGCCTTCAACTCAGTAAGATATGAACATTATAATTTAGGAATCTGAATATTGAATCATGGTCATGAACAAATATTTATACATATAAGCATGAAAGAAATCATAAACTTTACTTGAAGGAAACATGGTTCTAATAATAAACTGACAATATCAAATCATGTCAAAATTCAAATCATGGTTCATATTTAGAACATAGAATGCCCACAAAGAATGGCATTATCAAATCTCATCTGGTAGAACTAATCTCATATCATATCATACGTATCGGTAACCTAGCTACCTTAACGTGCACACATGCTTGGCCAGGCATGCGCCTAGAGCTCATGGCGCCCTCTAGGTGGAACACCGATAAAAATCCTATCGGCTGGGCTCCCAAAGTGCACAATGCACCAATGAATTTACTCTCATTGGGAAGAGCGTTCTATCCATAGGTCATGGGTTTCAATCTCATAGGAAACATATTGGTCGTAAGACCATCTTCATATAACATCATTCAAATCGGGTTCACAAGCAAGAAACATATGAACTTGATCCAAGAAGATTGATCAAGCCATTCACATTATACAAGTATATAAATATATATACACAATAGGATAATCAACTATAAGAATAATTTGGTCATTTTAATTTCAAAGAACAGTAATCAAATGGGATGTTCATACTTACCTCTTACACAAATTTCTCTTAAATTTCTCCTTAGAATTCTGCTCACTTAAATTCCTCAATCAAATTCGAATTTCTTCTCCTAAGAAATTTCTCAAATATACAAAATTAGGGTTTCTCCAAATCAATAATGTTCAATATGATTTCCTATTAATTAATTATCTTAAAGTCTCTATTCTTGATTCCCAATAATAATTTTTATTTATCCTTTAAAGAAAATCTTCATTTAATTTTCGGAGTTACTGTTCATGGCAGTTTCACCAAACTGATTTCTCCCACATTAATTGCCATTACTGATTTCATATCACTAGCAATAAATTATGTATACCTAGTATTAATTATCCTAACCCATAGACTTAAATAAATCCAAAAAAAATAGCTTAAGAAGAAAATTTACCTTATTTCTTTCAAACTGAAATTCTGAGATTACTGCTCAAATCTGATGTTTTTACCTTAATATAGACTAATCTAGAAGTCTAATGCATTAATTTGAGTATTAATGCCTTAGAATATAAAACGAAACTAATCTGAGAAAAGACTAAATTTAATCGAAGGAAGAAGAAAGAAAAATCGTAAAAAACGATCCAGGCTTGCTGGGGTTAAATAGACGCTGCCCCAGAAAAAGTCGCTTGCCAGCTCGCCAATCAGCCTCGGCAAAGCTACCTTGCCTAAGCCAGCTCGCCATTCCCACTTCACATTCCCAGCTCGCACTTTCCAGCTCGCGCTTTCCAGCTTGCGTCTGCTGCCTCGCCAGACTCTCCTCGCGAACTCATCCTCGCATATGACACCTCGGCAATGCTTCTTCGCCTCTTCGCTTCTTCGTGAACTGCCACTTTACACATTCCCTCTTCGCATAATGACTCCTCGCCTTATCCTCTTCGCCAAATCCTCTTCGCCTTTCCTCTTCTCCAAATCCTCTTCGCCTTTGCTCTTCGCCAAAGCTCTTCGTTAAAACTCTTCGCCAAAGCTCTTCATCAACTTCCTCTTCGCGAATTGCCACTTCGAAAAACTCACCTCGCCACTTCGCCATTTCTCAAAATGCCTCCTCTCATTTTACTGGCTTGCCATAACAAAATCCCTCTAAGTTAAAACCCTGCCTGGACATCTCACACTTAGCCAGCTCGCAAACGAGCTACAAATATCCAAACTTACTAATTCTTTTTATCACTTAAAATCAATATGCAGGGACACAACATATCAAAATTTCAAATCAAAAGGACCAACACACAGACCATGGTGACTCTCCAAAGGTCACTCAGACTTGCTGCCTTAGAATCTCTCCGAACAGGTCTAATAAAACCCACTCTACACTGAGATACACTTATTCAAAAATTTTGAAATTTTACATCCATTATTTCAACATACAAAGGAACATTTTTCATGTTCACACCTTTAGCTAATTTTGTCTCAGTCATTCCCAATAATTTCAAATAGACACTGCATCCCTGCAGAAACTCTCAACCAGACTAGCCTTGCTCAAATAGACACAACTCATCACACACATAGAATTTTGCCAAATCATTTTACATAATTATAATAAAGACATAAACTCACAACTTTCATGCTTTACACTTTATTAAATTATGTCTTTAAGAATATGAAATTATCATCACAAAATCCTGCAGTATCAAAAATTAGAAATTCATAAAATTCTCAACATTCACATTTAAAATTTTAATAAATCTCTAAACATACAAAATCAATAAAAGCACTATAAAATGGAAGATATTACAGTTAACCTCGTACTGCTTTTTTGATAGAGCAATTTATTTGAAATATTAGCAATTACAATGATATACATTCCCAGAATAATATTTCCTTTGTTACTCAAAGTCACTTCATGAAAGGCTTGCACAAACCGTCGAACAACAACGAAGAGATGATTAAAGGCAACTTGAATCAGTGCAAACATATCTTTCTTACTAATGAACCCATAATTTTCAGTTCTAGTCAAAACAGAGTAGACTAAAATCGATGCATTATTCTTAAACTCACATTCCTAAGTTTGGTCACCAAAGTAGAAGGATCAAATTTTTCTTCTCCAGTAAGTATTTTTCAAACATGGTTTAGGTTTCAATTAGTAGGAGCACAAAATAGTCCTTCAATAGGCATATCAAACAGATTTCCAATGGTCTCTACAGAACAAGTTTTAGGTACTCCTTTTAGTATGAAAAAGATAATACTATTTTGATCAACTTAGAGAGTAGAGAAAAATTCATAGATGATATTAAAAAAGGTGGCTCTATAGAGAAACATAAATTTCATATTCTTAAAAAATCTCAGAGAATAGTTTCCAATTGTATCCATTAGTTTCAATTTTTCCAAGGAAAAAGTATAGAGAGCACAACCATATATTAACCTTCTTTGTTTAAGGATTGCAAAATGTTCTCTTTGACGATCAGAAGAAAATTGAAGATCAAAATTCTTGACATATTGTTGAAATCCAACCTCACTAGCACTATAAATCCCTTTCCCTTTTTTGACAGCCATGAAGAGAAATTTGAGAAATTTTAAGGTTTCTTAGGGTATTGGAAGAGTTGTTTGGAGAAAGTGAATGGCTATGGCCATAAATAATAAGAATAAATAGAGAATTTTAGGAGATTTGAAATAAATGTGGTAAAAATAACTAATATTTTTTTTTGCGATCTTTTGATATTCGCTATGTAATGAGTATAAATGATTGATTAAATATAGTTTATATTATATAATTTTACATCACATTTTACGCTTTTTTATATTTTTATTTAATTTATATTTGTTAAATTATTTTAGCATCTGATAAAAATTATTTTAAAATATTTTAATATGTGACATAATTAACATATATATACACTCTATTATATTTTTTATTAAAATGTATTACAATTAAATATATCATCTATATTCAACAAATTGTAATTGAATATAACTTTTACATTTAATAATGTATACCCAGTACTTGGAATGTCAGAGTAGATATGTGTATGTTTATATGTACATAGTAGATAATCTAAAATATTATATTGAGTATAGATTACTCCTAAAATAATTATATGTTGAGACATGATGAGTTGTGATTAATTTTGAAGTGTTAAACATGTGTATATATAAGTTGGTTGAGTTTGGATAAATTAGAATGAAGAAAATATAAGAATTCTTCACCCTGTGAGAATGTTTCACCCCCATGAAAATGTTTCACCCCATGAAAATATTTCACCACCTTGAAAAAAGTTTTCACGGGAGTGAAGACCTTTTCACGGGCATGAAAGATCTTTTACCAAAGTGAAAATACTTTCTGTGTAAATTGGTCAATTCTTCAGCTTTGTCTTCACGGGCATGAAACCCCTTAACTGCCATGAAGAAGTGTTTGGAGCCTAACGTAAACAGTGTCTTTCATGACCATGAAACCTATTTATGGGCATGAAAGTTTCGGACCTATAAATATCAAACCCTTCTCCTTCATTTTCAAACTTCATTTATTTTGTTCTTCTTTCTCTCTTTCTTCATAAATACACTTCACCAACCCATAAATTCATCAAATTCTCTTCTCAAATACTTATTTTATCTCTACTAAAACAGGAATCAAGAATCAAACCTTCATGAACATCAAGATTTCAGATTTATCAAGAATCTCCATTCTAGGGTTTTAAGGTATTTATTTCAAACTCCAATCTAAATTTAAAATAATTTAATACATAGTTAGAATATATGATTATGAGTTATGAATAGATATTTAAGAGCATCAATTGGATTTATTATGGATTATAAGCAAGATATATATGGATTTAGGGTTTTGGGTGAATAGTAGCTATTCATCCCAAATTTTTATATTTTTTTAATAAGTGATTAAATTGATGTTAGAAAACATATTAGGATTCTAAAAGATGATTAGAATCATAAGAATTTACTATGTATGAACATTTTTTGGCATGAACTCTAATTATGAATATTTAGGGATTTGACATAGGAGAGGTGAATTCAAGGAATATAGAGAAGATTATTGAATGTACAAGTATTTGAGGGAAATACAATGATAAATTTCCTTGAGGTAAGTATGAACTATGTTAATGTATGTTGTTATCCCTTAATTGTGCTTGCTACTTATTTCTTATTTCATGTAATTTTCTTAAACTCATTGTTGATGAACCTAAACCTATAAATTCGTAAATTGTAAACTATAAATTGTTGAGACCCTCCTAAATAAGCCAATTATATGAATTACTTGGTTGTTATTTTTTTTAGACCAAGATCATTATATACCTATTTGTGTAATGGAATAACTATATGTAAATATGTGATGATAGTCTTATGACCACTATGTTTCTTGATAATATGTCCAAGCTATATAACCCATGACTCACATGTAAATAGAACGTCTTCCCAATGAAAGTTAGTTCATTGGTCTAATGTGCACATCGAAAACCCAGTTGACAGGGTTTTTGTCAGTGTCCCTCCTAGTTGGGGACTAGAAACACTAGGCATGTGCCCTGCGCAAGCACATGGAGATGTTGAGGTGACAAGGTGTACCGATACGCTATGCTATGATCTATTCTGAGTTCTATTTCATGATATGATTTATAGTGTCATTCTTGGGGCACTCACATGTTAAAGAAACCATGTGTAATATTTGCCATTTATGGTATTTTCATTAAATTGTATATTTGAAGAATTAATTAATTAATTATATGAATGTTTGAGAAATCCAGAATTTCTGATTTCAGTTGCAGGATTTTGCAAGGTTGATTGCATGATCTTAAAGAAATAATTTGGTAAAGTGTAAAATATGAAAGTTGTGAATCCATTCTCAATTGAAATTCTATAAAATGGCTTGGCAAAATTCTGTGTGAGTGATGAGTTATGTCTCTTTAAGTAGGACTGGTCTGGTTGAATATTTCTGCAGGAAGTCTCTGTTTATTTGGAATTTCTGGGAATGATTGAGACAGATTGAGTCAAAGGTGTAAACATGAAAAATATTTCTTTATGTGTTGTGTTGTTGGCTGTAAAATTTCAGGAATTTTGGATAAGTATATCTCAGTGGAGAATGGAATTTATCAGGATGAGTTATGTCTCTTTAAGTAGGACTGGTCTGGTTGAATATTTCTGCAGGAAGTCTCTGTTTATTTGGAATTTCTGGGAATGATTGAGATAGATTGAGTCAAAGGTGTAAACATGAAAAATATTTCTTTATGTGTTGTGTTGTTGGCTGTAAAATTTCAGGAATTTTGGATAAGTATATCTCAGTGGAGAATGGAATTTATCAGGACTGTTCGGATGGATTTTGGGACAGTAAGTCTAGGTGACCTTTGGAGAATCACCATGGTCTGTGTAGTTGCTCTGGTGGTTTAAATTTTGGATATGTTGAACTTCTATATGTCTATTTTAAGTGGTAAAAAGAATAAGGACGTTTGGATGTTTATAGCTTATTTGCAAGCTGATTAAGTGTAAGTTATCCAGGAAAGGTTTCATCATAGCAGAGTCTTGGTGCTGCGAGCCGACAATGAGAGTTGGTAAAGGGGCGAAGTGGCGAGGTGAGATGACGAAGTGGCAATTGGTGAAGAGGCATATGCGAGGTGGCATATGCTAAGTGGAGTTAGGCGAAGAAGGATTTGGCGAAAAGGATAAGGCGAGGTGGCATTATGCGAAGAGGGAATATGCGAAGTGGCAGTTTGAAAAGAGGAAGTTCGTGAAGAGGAAGTTCGCGAAGAGGAACTTGGCGAAGAGAGTTCGTGAAGAGGAACTTGGCGAAGAGAGTTTAGCGAAGAGGTTTGGTGAAGAAGAGAATGTGAGAAGTGGCAACTCGCGAAGCAGTGTTTGGCAAAGAGGGAATGTGCGAAGTGGCAATTCGCGAGCAGGATTTGGCGAAGAGGGAGATAGGCAAAGCGAGTTGGCAAAGAGGCGAAAAGGTGAAGAGACATTGCCGAGGTAGTATATGCAAGGAAGAGTTCACGAGGAGGGTTTGGCGAGGCAGCATATGCGAGGTGACATATGCGAGCTGGATTAGCGAAGTGGCCTTGCCGGATCAGTTTGGCGAGATGGATAGTGCGAGCTGGGAAAGGCGAGCTGGCTTATGCGAGGTAGCATTGCAGAGGTGAGTTGGCGAGTTGGCTAGCGAGACTTTTGGGAGCAATGGTTTATTTAACCTCAGCAGCCTAGTAGCGTTTTTCACGATTTTTCATTTCTTCTTTCTTCGTTAATTTCAGTCTTTTCTCATATTAGTTCAATTTTATTTTCTAAGGCATTAATACTCAAATTAATACATTAGACCTCTAGATTATTCTATTTTAAGGCAGAAATCATTAGATTTAAGCAAGAAATCTCAGAAAATTCAATTTTGAAGAAATAAGGTAAATTTTCTTCCAAAGTTATTTTCTTTAGATTTATATAAGTCTGTTGGTTAGAATAATTAATATTGGGTGAATATAATTTATTGCAAGTAATTTGAAGTCATTAATGGTAATTAATGTGAGAGAAATCAGAATTTTGGGACTATCATAAATAGTGGCATAAATAGTAAATCTGAATTAAATGCAGATTTTTTCTTAAGAGATAAACTAAATTAAGGATGGGAATTGAGAATAGAAACTCAAAGATGATTAAATATTCAGAAATCATGTTAAATATTATTGATTTGGAGAAAACCCTAATTTTGATTATTTGGGAAAATTTTTTAGGAGGAGAAAATCAAAGTAATTGAGGAGTTGGAGTTGAGCAAATTGCTAGAGAAAATTTCAAGAGAAAACTGTATTAAGGTAAGTATGAACATTTTATTTGTTTCTTGTTTCTTGAAATAATGTGACCTAGCATCCTTGATTTGTTCATCCATATGTATATATTTGTATATATAATATAATTGACTTGATCAATTTTCTTGGATCAAGTTCATATGTTTCTTGTTTGTTAAACCCGATTTGAATAATGATATGATGATGGTCTTGCGACTAATATGCTTATTATGAGATTGAAACTCTATGACCCATGGATAGAATGCTCTTCCCAATGAGAGTAAATTCATTGGTCCATTGTGCACTTTGGGAGCTCAGCTGATAGGGTTTTTATCAGTGTTCCACCTAGAGGGGGTCATGAGCTCTAGGCATATGCCCGCGCAAGCATATGTGCCATGTTAAGGTAGCAAGGCTACTGATACGTATGTTATGATATGAGATCAGTTCTATCATATGAGATTTAAGAATGCCATTCTTTGTGGGCATTTTATATTCTAAACAAGAACCATGATTCGATTTGTGATATGATTTGATAGTGCTAATTATTATAAGCACTCGTGTTCCTTTGAGTAAAACATGAGATTCTTTCATACCCATTTATATCTAAATATATGTACATGATTATGATTTTATATCCAGATTCTTGATTTATGATGTTCACATCTTATTGAGTTGAAGGCTTATTCCTCTTCTGTGGTTTCAGGTGCTAGTATTGCTCGAGAGAGAGAGCTAATCCAGAGGATAAAGCTTCTTGATTTATTCTTCCCAAGAAGCTTGGATGTAATTATTTTAAATATTATTTTGATATATGTATGTATATAATCATATTTGTTGAGGTACATTCTCTTAGAGCTCCATAGCTAGATATGAGATGTTGATTTTGTATCCATGGATGTTATTTGTAGACTCTCACTTGTTCCATATTGATGTTAGATTCATCTTTTAATCGGTAAGGAACAAGTAGAGATGTTATGTTATAAATGATAAATTTATAAGATTTTAAAGAATGTTTAGATAGAATGTATGTTATTATGATTGAGACAGGTTTAGTTTAGGGTTCTACGGGTTTATGGTGGCCTTATGACTACCCTTGCCCTAGGACCGTCTCACCGGTGGTGTCGGGGTGTGACAAAGGTGGTATCAGAGCTATAGGTTTATAATGTTTAAGATAGAAAGAGAGATGTATGTATATGTCCTTTATACTAAGTTTTGATTAAGATAACTACGGAGTATAGGATTCATGTCTCGTCTATGTTATGTATTCTTTTGGGTAAATCTGCGTTAAATATATGTGTTGAGAGTCTAAGTTTGTTGTATTTCTTATCAGCATCGAAATGTCTCCACGTTATAGTAAAGGGCGAAGATGAGGCTGTTTCAGGCGAGAGTTACCATCTAAAAAGGGTTCGGTAAATGGGTTTAGAAGTAATGAGATTTCCAGTGCACCACAGGTAGATATGGCTATTATGGCTCGACAGATAGATCAACTACAGAGAAATTCTGAGATGATAGTTGAGTTTATCATGCAGAAAAGACAACAACAGGTACCTCCAGTACGGGTAATTCCAGAGGTGTCAATTCCTCCTGTATATCCTTCAGTTATGCCTCGGGTAGATGATGTATCAGTGGAGAAGTACCTAAATTCTATGCTCATGAAGTTTAGGAAGATAGAGGATAGATGTGAAGGAAAAGGGAAGGAGAAAGCTAAGATGAGTAGCTCCTCCAGG
>CANXYC011210514.1:0-15133 GCA_948193065.1 Aleurites moluccanus
TACACATCATTCATACCTTTAAAACCATTTAAACATCAAAATCACACATTAATATCTAAGCACCTCAATTCGGCCAAAGTGAAACCATAACCTATTGGATTTGTTTCTTTCTTTTAACCACAAATTCATATCATACACATCATTTAAACATCATTTAAACCAAAAGAATCATCAAAACATCAATTTGATTCCAAGTTCTTCCTATTAGGGTTTCAATCCATCTTTTTGCATTTCATCCATTCAAAATGTGTTTTGAACATCAATAATCATCAAAGAACATCATATAATCATATTTGAATCAAAAGAATTACAATACCATTAACTTAACAAAAGTTCTTCCAAAACTTCAAAGCTTTGATTCTTAGCTTTTTCAAGTTTTTCCTTGAAATCTAAGGTTTTATTTGTGTTTAGGCTAATGGAATTGATATATTTCCATCCAAAATTAGAAGAAAACTATAAGTTATGGTGAATCACAATGGTGGCCGAAACTTTTGTGGAGAGAAAGAGAAAATTCTGCATATGAAATGGTTACGGAAGATGACAATGGTGAAGTGGTGGGAAAAATCCACCTAAATATCAAAGGTTTGATCTTATACATCATTCTTATGATTATCAAGTTGAAACCTAGTCATCCAACCATCCATCATTCTTACTTTTATACTATTGGTTAATCAAAGTCAACAAAGATGGCTTATACATACATTTGATATACCAAATCCATAACTAAAGCTAGTAATCCTATACTTTGAGCTTATGATAGGAATTGTGAAACCTATTCATCTAACCATCCATTTCTTCATCATTTCATCCAATGGTTAGATTTAATCAAGCCTAAAATGATGCCATAGGATTGCATATACCATATAATTCCATATCTCAAAGGAAAAGACCAAATTGCCCTTAGTTCAAAAGATGCACCTCAATTGAGCAACTTGCCGGGCATTATTTTCAATCGGGTTTATTTCTCCAACAAAACTTCAAATAAATTAAATAACATCATTTTCATGTCCTAATATTCTTTTCTACCTTCGAATATCATGTTTATTTCCATAAAACTCGAAGGGGTGCGAAATGACCATTTTACCCCCAGTTCACCAAAAACTGAATTTTTCCCGATTTCTTCCTAACAGCTTTTAAAACACTTTTACATGTGTAAAACTTTCTAAAACATGCATATTCATACAATTTAAATATAAACATGCATATAACATATCAATTTAAACAAAGAAAGAACTATCTGAGTTTGCCTTTTAAAGCTTAGGTTCTAAGCCTTTAAACTGGGGTATTACAAATTATTTTTCTTAGCATGGTTGAAGCATCATTTAAGCTTCATCATAAGTTATTTGATAGTCTTATATTGATTGATCTCCTTATGATATCTCCTTTGTCTGAACCCCCTATCCATTAAATGCTATTGTGTACTTGTTTCAAAGTTGCCTACTAAGTGTTTGACAAAATGTCCTAATGAACTAACCTATATGCCAACTATATATTCGATGAATTTCCAAAGTGAACTAAATCTAATATTATCAAGCATATGATTTTCATGTTCGATTTCCTTATTGGTCGAACCTTAGGATGATGCTTTGTTAATTTTGTTTTCTTCACCAAACGCCTATTTGAAGTTCCATTCATTTTCATTTGGCTTTATTAACCTTATTTTGATTAACCCTTATGTTGTACTTTCCTATGGCCGAACACATTCATTTTGGTAAACCTTATATGATTGTTACTAATATGCCTAATAAATGTTTGATATAAAGCCTAAATGAACTAATACTTATGCCAACCAAATGTTCGATGAAAAACCTAAGAGAATTATATCTAAATACCATCAAACATAGGTCCTCCATGTTAGTTCCTTTTATTGGCTGAACTAAACCATTTGCTTCCACACTTGTTTAATTGTTAGTAATTCCTTTATTTCTTGCTTTATATAGATTACATGATTCTTTGATTTTTATGTGATTAAAAAAGCTTACTTGATAATTCACTTATCGATATTATCATTTCACATAATTGATGAGAATTGGACCTCCATATGTGATACATGAGATGAAATGACAGAACCACCCAATGAATGAGGTAAGGTTAAATACAACAATATTGTGCACAAGAATACAAAAATGGAACCCTTACTAGGAAGGGGTCAATGTCCTAGCCATAAGGTCTTATCAACCTTATATTACTTAAAGAAGTATGCTACGGGGATAGGTATGTTCATACTTCTAAATTATTATATGATGTGGCCTACGATACATTTTTGTCTTGATTTTCTATTATGTAACCCATTCATTCTTTATATTCTTATTAATGCACGAATACTATTCATTACCATACTCCTTATTGTTATTGTCTGTTGGATATTCTTATTGTTCTTTCTTTACTATTGGATATGAACCATGAACCATTCTTGTGAGCTAATTCCAAACTATCTAGCCTCATAAGTATGGTAACATATTTATTACTCACTGAATTTATACTAACTCTTTTAGTGGTTGAATATTTTTGGGTCTAAAGTAAGTAGAGGTGGTTCCAAAGGCTTTCTTTTTCAATCAACTGGTAACCTTGATCACCAATGTAAATATCTTTCATTTTGAAGTCTTTTGTCATCCTAGATGCTCCATGGTATTTATATATTCATGACCATGATATCCAAGTTCTTTGGCTTAACCTGAAGCATTGCATGTTTATATCTTACTGAGTTGAAGGCTCACCCTTCTTCTGTGGATTTCAAGTGATAGTGTAGCTCGAGAGAGAGCTAATCTAGAAGAAAGAGCTTCTTGTCTTCTTATATTTGTGGTTTAGAGTTGTATATTTATGGAGTTAATGAATGGTGAATATAAACATCTCTAAGTTAACTATATTTATACTTAATATGTAATATGAGCATATCTTACTAATGTGTTGATTTTTTTTTTATGTTGCATTGAATGATAAGAATATGTGAAATAATGACATAATGATTTGAATAAGATAGGAATATGGGTTATACAGGTTTCGATTGACTAAGCTTATTCCACATCCTAAGACCTTCACATCTCAAAAAGTGGGATGTAACAACATATCGGGAGAGGTTGGTGGAGAGCTGCTTCCTAGAGCGTGAGAGGCAGCATGATAAACATATTGTTGATCCTATGTAGCAGTTGTAGTAGTGACTATATCAGGTAGCATCAGCCACTGGGTGCTTGTTACTTTTCCTCCATTTCAGCTACCTGTATTGTGTGGCCTTCTACTTCTTCAACTCAGCCTTTTTTTCCTGATGCTACTTCTACTACACGTGTCACGACCTATTTTCGGATCGCGACGGTCCTAGGATGCGGTAGATGCCAATGGCGACTGGCACCCGTAGAACCTAGTATCATATGCATAATTTATAACCACAATTTATAATTCATTTTACTTAGTTACCATCCATTATGTTATTTTATAATTCATTCTGTAATTTACTGCAATTGGTTGTAATAATCAATACATCATATCATATAATCATCATATAACTCATAATATCATCACATACATATATATATGTTCATTTCCTAGCTAACCCATACATACCCCATGGAGCAGCTAGATTATAAACATCAAAATAATAATACAAAATTAGAATATATACATAAGAACTGCTAGCATAAATCCTTGGATGACAAACGACAAGATTCTACAATCTACTCCTCTCCTGAAATGGGTAAACAAAGAAAAGGTGAGTATATAAGATACTCAGTGAATCTATATGCATCAACAAATAAGCAGTAGGTAATAATGGAGCAATGGTACCAATAGGTCAAGATACAATATTGAGAATCAATAATAGGTTACAGTATAGCCAAAGAAAAAGCATAGGCTCAGTATCATATGGAAAGACAGATAAAGGGATGGACTGTATGAAATCATACAATCTCCAGTAGAATCAGTATGGACTATATACGAACATATAGTCTCCAGTAGCATATCAGTATCAATGAGCATAAGACTGATCGGGTCTTATGGCCAGGACCATAACTCCTCCTAGCTAGGGCACCAATAATATAACGTGCACATCGCCAACTGTATTTTTTCACTACCTTGTCGGATTGGTAGTTTTGTCAAGCCACATTAGGATCAATATAAGGAAACAACATATCAATGGATACCATTATGCAACAATGGCATCCTCTATATCAATAAGCTCAATATCAATCAATCAATTATCAATAGGACCCATGACATTGTAATAGGTGACATACAAATAATGGTAAGTAGTTTGGTAATCAATAAGGACATTGAACAAAAGTTAGCTCGGCAAAGGAAAACGGTAGGCCAATTGGCATGCCAACGTCGCTGGCAACAATGGTATTCAAATGGTAGGCCTATGGAATGCAAACAATAGGCCAAAGACAAAATGAACTAGGCATTTTATCAAACACTTGGTGGGCATACAATGGCAAACCAATTAGTTAGGTTATGGTGCAAATTTGACTTACCCATTTGAATCAATAACAAATCACATTGCAACAACACAATAGGTATTAAAGAACTAATATTAAACAATATAAAATGAATCAAATTGGCTAAGAAATTTAAGGCAAACATCAAACAAACCAAGGCAATATGAATAGTAACTTAAGTTCGGCCAAATGTGGGCTTTCATACAAGGTTTTCAATTTTAATTCTAGCACAATAGACATGTTAAAGGATGCATATAAGAATCACCTAAGCTTCCAAAATGTTTTGGAAAATTGATTTTTCCCACAATTCTCCAAATGAGCTAATAAGCACAACCTTGCCAAATCTTGAATTCTACACCAAACAATCCATCAATTAGTTACCTATTAAACTCCAATTGACATATTCTAACATCAATTAACATAAACTAACACTAAGTCAAATAGCTAAGACAAACAACTTCTATTAGGGTTTGAATTTTAGGGATTTCTATCAATTTGCATCAATTGATGCAATCTAACTTAAAACCAATCTAATTCAACCTAAATATCATCTAATTAAACCATTAAAACAACCAAACTAACTCCTTACCTTGAAGTGAGATCCTAGCTGAAATCTCCCCTTCCAAGTTCTTTGATTTCCTTTGCTCTTTCTTGCAAACTAATGATGGAGAATGGAAGAACTAGGTGATTAAACAAGTTTTCTATCAATTTACTTAAGAAATTTGGTGGAATAATTGAAGAAATGGAGGAAGAATTGGGTGATGGAGTTTGGCCAAGGAACAATAAAAGAAGAAGATGGAGATTTTTGTTCTAAGTGTTAAAATATATATAAAAATCAATTGACAAATTACAACTAAATTTCCAAACTTTCATAAGTTACACTTTGACCCCAAATTCTTCTATAATTTATTCTGTCAATTCTGTCAGGATTTGGATTTCAGTGTGGGGAGTCAATAGGCTTATTTTAATTTATACTTATTTATAAAAATGGTTTCAGAGTCATTCTGAAATCCAGACAAACTCCTTTTCACTATTCACCTCAAAGTTCCTTTTATTTACAATTTTGCCATTGGTTACTTTTTCAGTGTTCATAAATGTTTTTCACTTCTTTCTTTTTACCAAAATTACACATGATTTATGGTGATCTTTTATCCCAGGTCAACTTCAAAAATTCTTCTGTTGACCATACTGTTAATTTCTCGGCAGTGTTTCCGATACCGTCGCTTTTCGAAAAAGTAACTAGTTTGCTTTCTAACTGTGTCTCTAAAATTATTTTCCATCATTTCAAGACTTTTGAATCACATACTGAGAACTAAATCATGCATGTGAGTTAGGAATTTCTAGAGTATTACAACACGTTAGTTAGTTGATCTTGGGGTTGGTGGAGATGGTGATACTGCTACTGACGATTACTATCTCATTGACCTTTAGGATCATGATGATGTAGAAGAAACTATAGACATTAGTTAGATTCAATTTATTTTTTATACGTTTTTCATATTTTTATCCATTTTGTAACACATTTTTAATATTTTATTAAATTAGTATTAAATTTTTTATTATTATATTTAATTATTAATGTTTTTGTATTATATATATATATATATATATATATATATATATATATATATATATATATATATTCACCACACATTTACTGAGGATTTTTTTATGGAAAGTACTTATTCGAATCACAAATTTACCGACTTAATATCTACGAACTAGGATTAAATATCACATATATTTACTAATGGAATACTGATGCTAATTAGTTCTACATCAGCATGCAGTCATCCATTTACTGGCGAACTGCTGACGGGTAAGTCAAACAAAATGATTGACCATTTAATAAATTATCGACATTCATAAACTATATTGTCACATCCCCTCACTTCAGGAGATATGACGATTCTAGGGATTCAGAAAGCCTAAGGTCACTTAAACTCATAGAACCCCAATTAATAATTTTTCAGAAATTTTGGCATAGTTTCCTCTCTTTTTCCAACTATTACTCATGACCAATATCCTTCTCTTCATTAAATTTGAACAACACAACTTGCAAAAGAAATAAACTTCCAATATTTCCATCCTTATACACTCACCTTAAAAAAAAAAAAAATTCATTGGAATACTCCATTAATTTTCAAATCAACAATCATATCATTTTCATCATAGATACTCAATAAATTATTCATTATATAGGTTCATGTACTTATGTCATTATTAATCATCCTTTATGTTGCATTTAATATTTACATATATCAAAAATATTTAGTGAGCTAATTTATAAACTATGGAGCATCTACAAAATAAAATATCAAATATTGGAGATAATACATAGATATATATGGTTTCTAGCTGAAGAAGACAAAGCTGGAACTATACCTATCTACCGATCCCCTGAAAAATAATAAACCACTAATATAATGAGGTAAAATCTCAGTGAGTAGTATATATGTCACTTCACTTATAAGCAGCAATAAAGAGTAATAAATTAATATAGCCATTGGTAATGTATATTAATTTTGATATGCATAAGGTATATAATTAATAATCTCGGTTAGGGTTACAATGCAATATTTAAGGTAAGGTAATCAACATATAAAGGTGTCAATAAGTGGTTCACTTTAATGATAGATTTATAATCTTTGTATAAAAATAGAGGCTACAGCTGGTAGCATGCTTATCACTGATACAACTAATCAGACTGTATGGCTGAGAACACCCCTCCCAACTAGGGTCCACTGTAAAAATATCATTGTGCACAATGTCTAATGAAATTGTTATTATACTCCATCAAGTGAGTAGGCTTGTTATTTATAATATCAAATTGAGTTTCAATTCATGGTTCACAATTGAAATGGACAGAAAATTCAATATCAATTTCCATATGTTCAATGAATAAATTAAAAGGTTTAATGAACAATTTGAAGCAATAGCAAAACAATGGAGGTTATATAATGATTTGGCTATTAAAGGTATCAAGCAAGGAAACATTAGCAATTTCAATTAGATTCAATTTCAAGCGAAATAACATATACATTATTCACTTTTCTAACTCTAGCTACAAGTTCCCCAACATTTCACTTTTCACTCAAGCAATAAGAATGGTCTACTACTTTATCTTCCTCTCCTTTATTCTTTGAAGCTACAAAGCCAATTAAAATGTTTTAGTACTCAATTTATCTTAATTTTATGCAATATGAATGAAATTGTAACTATCCCTCTCAAAATCTAAAACTTGATTTATGGCAGTCTAGGTTCCTTTATTAATATCTCTAGTTATACTCATCTAATTACTTCAATTCTTTCTTCTAATTAAATGAGACATATCGAGGTTTAACATAATAAAAATTCAGATTTTTATATGCACTACACGAATTATGATGAATTTCTACACGAATTATGATGAATTTCCTAATTCTGCCTTGCATCATGAAATTTGTCCTATAAATTCTATTCGAGCAATCTCTACCGTTTTATTCATAACTCAATGTGTAGATATCCAAATAGTATTCTATTTTTACTTAAATTTAGATAAGATATAGAAGAATATTTTTTTATGTTTTGAGTTTTCTCTGATTTTGAACTTAATATTCTCAAAAATACAAAAAATAGAAAGATTTCTCAGTCTAAACCCTAACTCGAGCCAGCAACACTCAGTGTCTCATATCTCTTTACACATCATGAATTTGATAAAAATTTCTTAAAAAAATATTTTATATACATGTATGTCTATAAATTTTATGTTTTATGGAGTTTTAAAATCTAACTTTAAGATTCCGAAAACTAGTTTCTAACTTACTGTCAAGATATAGAAATTTCAAAATTTCAAAGATCTACTTCTAACTTCTCTTTCTTTCACTACCTAAACCTCTAATATACCACTAAAAATTTATAAAATTGAATTATAAAGCTAGATAAGAGTATTACCTCCAGGAGATTTCAAAGAATTTTCTTTAGCTTCTAGTAAGATTCCAACAAAATTGATGAAGAAAGGAAGGTTAGTTGATGGAAAGCTTGTTAATTGAGGTGATGGAAGAGAAATTTATGGAAGAAAGAGATGAGTATAAATTATTTTTGAAGAAACCCTCTCAATTTTTGGTCAAGCTATTGAGAAGATGAAGATGATGAATTAATTTTCTTTATATATACTTGTATAAGTTTATAACCAATTAAAATTTTAGAAACAAAAAATTTTAAAGAAAAAGAAATGGAAATGTATGAAGACTAAAAAGTGGGAAGATGAATATCATTTACTTGGTGGAGGGGCCGGCCATCTAGCCCAAATTTTTGATTATATATATATACTTTTTAATTAGTCAAATTAATTTTTTAACTTATCATTCAAAATTTACCAAATTGCCATTTTTTTCATTTTTTTGTTCTTCTATTCACTACTTAAGCATTTAAGTTTTACTAATTTCACTCAATTCTATTTTTGACTTATTCAATATTCATCATATTTTAGGCGTGTGAAGAGAAATCAGATAAAAGACTGCTTTGAAATTTACTAAAAATCGAACACCAGACAATATCCAAATCTTAGGTTTTCTAGATTTTCGTTTTTAAGTCTTTTAATTGATTTAATTAATTAGCACTCTTTTTAATTTCGTTTAATCCCCTAATTATTTTTTTTATGATGCTAGGCCATCTAATTAAGGTGTCCTATAATCATTTCTAAGTAATGTACTTCCTAAATTTTATAAAAATTTAACTACTGATACTCGTTTTTAAAACTATCCTTAATCGTTTTAGAATTTAATTAGAGTTATTACACATATGCCAACCAATTTTCCTATCGGTGAATTTACCGACTGCATGTATTTTGCATGTTTGCATCGCTAATCTTTTATCAACGACATTTTTACCTATTGTATTTTGTAATCAGTAACCCGTCAGTAAATTGATTTATTGATGATAAGTTCATGATCACCGATGAATTTGTCCTCGGTAATACGATAAATTCTTGTAATGGAACAATTTTGTTGGAGAGATTGAGAGGGACAAAGATGAAATGACGCTTGACTGCAATGGAAATCCCTTTGATTGCAATGAATTTTGGATCGATAGAAAAGGAAAAAAGAAAAGAGCAGAGGGAAAAGAGAGACAAAGAAGAAAGGGAAATAGAAAAACTAAATTTTAATGAAGAAAAATTAGAAAGACAGAGAAAAAATGATAGAGGTGAATGAAGCAAAATTGAGAAAGAGCGAAGGAAGAAGAACAGACAAAAAATTTAAAAAATCTCACACTTTACATAAAAATATGAGATGATATGGTCTATGGTTATCAAAATCAGATCGAACTGGTCGGTCAAATTGAAAAAATTAAGAACCAAATCAAGGACCGGTCTGGTCAACCTCTATTTATCCGTCTCCCAAAAATCGGTTAAAAAAATCATTGAATCGGCCGGTTTATCGATCGAACCGATCGAACATGATTGATTTTTTTAGTTCAAGCGAGTCAGATTTTTTTATTTATTTTTTTTATTTTTGATCAAAACGATGTCGTTTTTGTCAAGCAAAAAAACATTGTTTTGAGTTAAAAAAAATTAAGAGAATTTCTGTAATTTCGTTTCAATTTTACTCGACGCCAAAATCATGATCATATTTCATGTTACTCTATTGCGTGAGTAAATATTTGAGTAAGTGAATATTCAAAACTTACTATATATATAATTTTTGAGTTAATGTGATTAGATTAACACTATAAAAAATTTGATCTTATATAAATTCTTGATTTAGCTATAATTGCATTATATTTATTTTCATTATATATATAATAAATGTCAAATTATATATATATATATTAATTTTTTTTTATTTAATCGGTTCAATTTTAATCGAATCTTTAACTCTCTGACTCTGTGCTTTCACTGGTTCTAAAAACATTAGTTTTAAAAACATTAGTTTTAAAAACATTGATCTAGCCACACTTACCATATCATATAAATTAATGGTGTATTATTAAGGGGCACATGTCATTACTAATCCATCACAAATTAGTCGCCAAACACTCGCTAATACGTGACGCCAAGTATTCTCGCCATAGTGTAGTGATGGAAAAATTCTCTCACTAATTTCAGTACTAATTTGTCTTTAAATCATTGCAAATCCGTCGTTATTTTTTTTTACATTTTATTTTCATATTTTCAATTTTGCGCTTTTCTTATAATGTAAAATTTATATTTATAATTCAATAATTGACTTAATTGATAAATATAGTCGTATTTTTCAAATGTGATCTATAATTACATATAAGCATGTCTTTTAAATTAACATCAAATTAATATTATCAAATATTTAATAGAGACACTTATTCTAACTAATTTTCTAAACACTTCCAGCAATTATATGCACAAGCATACCTATTTCAAACTAATACCTAATTTGTTTAATTTATTATAATGCTATAACTAAATATGCTTAATGTCGAAGCAACTTTTTATATATATAAGACTAAGAAAATGATAATCTATTTACTATAACAAGTAGTTATAAATTACAGGGAGAAAAGCCTTCATATATTCAATTTACTCTGTTTTTATCATTATATCATCATTAAAAAAAATGGAAAAGAAAAAGGAACAAGACAAAATAGCTTATAGCTTATATATATATATATGAAAAGGGTCATAATAATTAATTTCATCCATTCAATTTATGACCACAACTACTTAATTCTTCTTCATTTTCTATTTCATACAATGGTTGGAACTTATTAATTATGATAATTAATTAGTTCAAGAGACTCAAGGTGTTGAGAGACTTATTAGTAGTAGAAAGAGGAGGGATTTTAGGCTGAGGGGTAGTAGGAAGGGAATGAACATACTTGCAATTGGGGCAAGAAGGAAAGGATTTTGAGAGAATTACAAGAAGGTGGCAATTCAAACAAACCATTGCTACCGTGTTATTATTATTATGATTATTACTATTATTATTGTTATTATTATTACTATTGGTACTTGGTGATGATGATTGATGATGATCGTGACAATCCTTTGTCTTTGATGAGTAGTAATGATGATCCTCTTCAAGTGAGGATGAATTATTATTAGAGCTGGTAATTATACATTGATGATGATGATGATCAGAAAGTGGTGAGATGTTGAGTTCAAGGTCCAGCTTTTGGTCCTTCGGCCAATTCCAACTCTTTCTCAATGTCTTTCTGTTCAGATAATACATTCTACCTGACTGCAAGACAACAATTTTCATATTAATTTCACTTGAAAAATAACAATTTATATTAATTAATATATCTTGAATAATACCCATATATCAAAAATTTTCTTTTTTAAGGGACAAGAAAACTACATATATTTAAACTCCTATTTTTATTTTCGTTGACAGTATTTCTGATCAAGTTTCTTAATAACAAGTTACGCATTTTTTAAGAATTATATATATATATTTGTACACTTCTTTTCAAAAAAATGGTAAATAAATAAAAAAAAACATTACCTATGTGCAAAAGTAAGAATCAAGAGAAATTATAATGTATATATGCATGCAAAGCATTATTGAAATAAGAATTTAATAATTACAGTATGTGATATATTTGTGTATGTGTTTGTGTGAGAGCGTGTGTGTGTGAGAGAGAGAGAGACAGAGAGAGAGAGAGACTTCAAGATCAAGGCATTGCTCCCAATCAAGAGGCAGAGGATCTTTAACATGAAGATCAACACTTGTTTGAGTAGGCATAGCAGGCAATCTATTAGAAGTAGTCTTGATCATGAGATGATTATTTGAGAAGAACTTCGTCTTCCTGCTACTTGAACTAGAAGAAGAAGAAATGTTATTTTCAGATTCAGAAGATGAACTATATGTACTTTTTTCAACAAGAAATTGATGGGTTGGAGCCAAAGATAGCTCTGTAAGTTCCATCTATAGCTATAAAATTTAAAAATAAAATAAGATTTGTTATGTATAATTTTCAGATAGTGAAGAGAAGAGAATTAAAAAGAAAAAGAAAGTTTGTAGTGAAGAAGAATTGCTGTAGTCATGCAAGAGATGGTGTGAGTACTTAAGAGGGGTTCTTAAATAGAGTTCATCAAACCCATTAAAAAGAGGGCCAATGCATTTAAAGTGGCAAGTAGATACCACTTTAATGCCTCCCAAAAATCCCTTTACTACAAACCAACACATTTAAACCCAATCCTATACACAACTTCTCTATTTTTCCCACTTCAATTCAATTTAATTAATTTCTTTTACCCATGTTTTTATTACTTTTAGTATTTCTTAATTATATATAATATTGTTTCTTCTCTCGTTATATATATGTCTCCAGTACTAGCTATCAATGTCACCAATTCAAGATGAACAATCAGATAATAACTTTCTTGACATCCATACAGTAGTATGATAATGATTAATACATCATGTGTATATACAATCATAAACTTTTTTTACACCTATACAGTACTATGATAAATAATTAATATAGATTTATATAGATTTGTGTGTGTGGAGAAAGCATAATACTTTTAAACTTTTTTTTTTCAAATCGAGTAATTTTTTTTGGAAATACGAAAATTGTAATACCCTACAAAGTTATAACTCATATGTATAAATTAATTCTCAGTATGTGGTCCATTAGTCATAAAATGATGGGAAATAATTTTAGAAACACAGTTATAAAGCGAATTTGATACTTTTCCGGAAAGTGACGGTGTCGGGAACACTATCGAGAAATTAGCAGTCCGGTCAACAGAAAAATTTTTGAAGTTGATATGAGAGTAAAAGATGACCATAATTTATGTGTAATTTTGATAAAAAGAAAGAAGTGAAAATTATTTAGGAACACTGAAAAAAGTAACTAATGGCAAAATGGTAATTTTAAGAAAGTTTAAGATGAATAGTGGAAAGTGGTCGGTCGAAATTACAGAATGACTCCAGAACCATTTTTATAAATAAGTATAAATTAAAAGAAGTCTATTGACTTCTCACTCTGATATCTAAATCTTAATAGAATTGACAGAATAAATTACAGAAGATTTTGGACCAAAATGTAAAGGATGAAAATTCGAGGAGTTAGTTGTAATTGTCCAAATTGATTTTTCTTTATATTTTGCCTTAGCCATTATTTGTTCATCTTTTCTTTCTTTCTAAGGTTGAGCCGAACCACCATTTCCTTCTCCTTCTTCAAATTTCTTCTTCATTTCTTATTAGAATCTTAAGGAAATTGATGGAAAAATAGCAAATCAAGTTAGCTTAACCTATTGCTATCACCAATTTGAAGAAAGAAGCAAAGGAATTCAAGGAAAGAGTGAGGGAAAGCAATCGGCCACCTTGAGCATTTTGGGTAAGGACTTTATTTGTTGAATTTGATTGATTATTTAGATGTTATTTAGGTTCAATTGAATGGGTTTGTAGTTAATTTGCACCAATTTATTCAATTTTATAGAAATCCCTAAATTGGTTGGCTATTTTGAAGTTGTATGGAATGACTTGATGAATTAGTGTTAGATTTTGTTAATTGATGTTATAATTATTTAATTGGAGGTAAATGGATAACTAATTGATGAATTGATTGATGTAGAATTCGAGATTTGGCAAAAATGAATTTCAAAGTAACCTATTTTGGTTATTTGGAGATTTTGGTGGAATTGGCTTGTGCAAATGCTATTTGAAGTCTTAGGTGAGTTTACACTGCATTATTTGACATGCCTAAATCATTAAATTGATGAATGGAAACCAATTGTGAAAACCCTACCTTGGCCAAACCATTATTACTATTCATTGTCTATGTTTTTGTTTGATTTTCTTTGATATTCCTTAGCCAATTTGATCCATTTTGATATTGTTTGATTGTGTTTCTTTGATGCCTAAACCTTTATTGACAATGTGACTTTGTGTTGGTTGAATTGGGCAAGTCAAATTTGCACCAAAACCTAACATATTGGCTTGCCATTGTATGCCCACCAAGTGTTCGATGAAATGCCTAGTTCATTTGTCATTGGCCTATTGGTTTATATGCCATATGCCTACCAATTGAATGTCATTGTCGCTAGCGACATTGGCATGCCAATTGACCTACCGTTTTCCGCTACCGAACCAACTTTTGTTTTATGTCTTTTCTTATTGCTAAACCCTTTATCATTGATTGTATATTGTATACGACATTGCCATTGATTATATTGATTAATGTACTGATTGATACCGGATTGATTGTTATTGGATTGACTGATATCTGGATGTCATTGTTGCTTATGGTATCCCTCATTATTTGTAACACCTCAGCCTAGCTTTAATCTTTTTTTAATAGAGATCTTCGGGGGGAGAATTTTGTTTTTTTTATATTATGATGTTAATATGTATTTATGCATGGAATTGATATTTATACATGTTATTTGAATTAGTTTTAGGCATAGAAATGGTCTAGAGGCTGCTAGGACTTAATCGGCCAATTTTGAGTTTTTGGTGAACTGGGGGCAAAATGGTCATTTTTCGCCCCATCGGAATTTTATGGATTTAATATCATATTTAAAGAGAGAAAATAATTTAAACTTGAAAATGGCCTTATTTTATTTATTTGAGTAGTAGTTCAAGAAATAATCTCTGCCGAAAAATTTTTATCGGCACGTAGTGCGATTTCGGGGTTTCGGTTGCACTAAGGGTAATTTGGTCATTTCCTTTATAATATGGAGTTATCAAGTGTGTGCAACCTTATGGTATTAGTTTAGGCTTGATTAAATCCGACCGTTG